>VBSM01000605.1:4983815-5002627 GCA_008086735.1 Cheirogaleus medius | reverse complement strand
CCCTAACAATATTTGTACCCCCATTACATGATGAAATAAAAGGGAAAAAAAAGAACAAAGCTATGTGTGGAAGGATCTTTTTGGGAAAAAAAAAGCAGATTCAAAGCTTCCAAAATTAATACATGAATATATTTCTCTAGCCAATATTATATATGATAAGAGTAATCAAATTTGGCATAATAAGAACATTTATTATGTGGGAAAATCTAAAAATAAATCTTTTGCTTATTTTCTTTCCAACTTGAGGAAACTCTAGGTAAAAGCAGCTAGTTGCTGAATTCCACGCATGGAGAGGGAACAGAGATTTTCTTTTGGAGATACAGGGAGAGAAGTCAGTTTTTATTTACATAATTTGAAAATAACTTGAAAATGGAAATGTTTTTCATGCTTTTAGCACATCCAATCCCAAAATAAACAATTCTAACTAAATAGTACTGAGTTTTGGGTAAATGACATGTTCCATGGACAGAGCATTCTGGAAAAATGCATAATGTATCATTTTGCTACAGGTCCTCAGACAGCCCAACACCCTTCCCCGTCTCCATCTCTGCACACTATTTATGTATTTTCATTTGCATGAACCTACTCTAAGGTTTTGCCCGGTTGATTTTTCAAGTTAATGATAGGGCACTTGGGGAAAGATTAATGTCAGGAATGCAGAGGTTCAGCAAATTGTTGAAGAATTTCATCATACAATTAATCTCTCTCTTTTATATGTTACAGAAGTGCGAGGGGTGAGTGCAAAGAAGCTATGACGATGCAGCTACCACAGGCCCGTAAGAGCCAGGGGAGTCCGCTTGAAAGTGATGGGAGGATGGCTTTCTGCTCTGAGAAGGATTTATATACATCATCCCCTGTTCCCTTGCCATCCTTTCTTGCCAAGTGATTGTGGGACCTCTGTGCTGCTTCCCATGCAGGCGTCATTGTCTGGGTGACAGTCCTCCAAGCAGAGCTGAGGGAGGAGGGAGATGCCATCTCAATTAAGGCAACTGCCACGCCCTCGCCTCCACGGATGTCCCCAGTGTCATCTCGGTATTTCCAGCCATGTCTTCACGTGGCTGTGGCAACTCCATTTTTGCGATGTGTTACGTGAATCAAGAGCCTCTTCCCTCCAAGGTGATATTTTGTCGTAGACAGGGGCGATATTCAAAATAGTTACCTGATGTGGCCCAGACATGGATCGTGAGAAAGGACACAGGTCCCAGCTTCAGCTCTTAACCTCTTAAGCCCTGGGCCATGAGGTTCTGCAGCAGGGTTGCCGGGCAGTGGACACAAGGGCGCTCCAGGTGCAGGGAAGTGCCCTTTTTACCCTACATGAAAAGGTAGGAAAGTGTTTCAACTGCGTACCAGCCTTTCAGGGAGCAACGTCTGGTACTGGCTCTCTCTGCCTCAGGGGCACCTGCTGCCCTCTCTTTTCCAGCCTCTTAACTGAACACTTCCAGGGTGATGCGCTAGGCATCCCAGTGAAACGTCAGCCCACGTATGTCACCTCTCTCGGCAATAGGCATGACAACCTGGCCACTGCCTCTTCTATCCCTTCCAGCTCAGGGGACCTGGGCGGCGCTTTGTCAACTCACAGAACCTCCCGTACGCAGCCGTGCTGAGCATCCTCGCTCCTGCGGGCGAGCAGTGGGCTGCGGCCTAGCAGCTTGGAGACCTGCCTTGGGATTGCTGGAGCCCAAACATGAGCTTTGATTTTTAAGAGGAGAACAAAAAAGCAACATTTTTTTCCCTCTCACCCCAGATACATCGTAATTCTGGAAGGAAAGTTTAACATTCAGAGGCTGAGCCACCGTGCTCTCAAGATGGGCAAGGGCAGAGTCCCTGGAGAAGGTGCTGCCACACTGGCCCCCATACTCGGGCCAGAAAGCAGCTGGGTGGAGGGAGGAGCAGTGGGGAGGGGCTGCCTGGGCGTGGGAGAAGGATCCGTGATAACCGTAGCTCCCTCTCACGAAGGGGCCCTCTTGCTGTTTATGACATGCAGATGTGTCGTTCAATGTTGGGACAGGTGACCTTCAAGCACAATTTTTGGGCAATATATCTCATATGAGTTAGAGGACTGCCTCCTCCGTCACTAAGAGAGGACTAGCAATTCATGCCACCCTCAAGATTTTGAGCAGCTATCAATATTGAATTCTTGCATTCTCTTTGTCATCCCATGAGAGATTTTGGTGAGAGGAATATTTGCACTGCTGTAACAAAATACCTGAGAGTGGGCAATGTACACGGAATAGACATTTATTTCTCACAGGTCTGGAGAATGGGAAGTCCCAGATGAAGGTGTCAGAAGGTTCAGTGTCTAGTGAGACCCTGGTCCCTGCTCCCAAGAGGATGCCTTGGACGCTGTGTCCTGACATGGCAACAAGGGTCCCGAGCGAGTTCCCTTCTGGCCCTCGTGACTTAATCACTTCCCCAAAGGCCTCACCTCTTAATGCCATGGCGCTGGGAATTAAGCTCCAATGTGAATGTTGGCAGGCACACCGTCATTCAAACTACAGCAGACTCACACAAGCAAAACTTACAGCCTGCGGAATTATGTGCCTTGTTCAGCATGTTATTCCGTGTGGGGGGGCAGTTAGCACTGGGACAAAATCCCCTTGTGAACTCTGCCACTGTGCCAGCCCCAGTGATCAGGTGGGCCCCTCCCTGCGCTTCTCACCCCAGACCACCCAGCTCTGCACAGGTGGGCTGCCTGCCACGGCGTATGACATCAGTCACGTGCGTGTGTTTATGTCTGTGCCTGTGTGTTTAAGTCTCAGACTCGAGGGCCTGGAGAGTCCCTGGGAAGGCCTCTCATGCCATTCCTCTACCTGTGCAGCCCAGGAAGAAATAGATTTTGAAAATTCAAAAGCCTCTTTGTTGATGCGGGGAAGAAAAAGACATACTTTAGAGAGGCAACTTCTCATACTTTACCCTCTACTCATCTTTGTGGTTAAGAGATGATTTATTCATCCTCCAAGCTATAGAGTTCAGAATGTGCCTTCCACAGAGGTTTAGCCACACCGCAGGCGAAGAAGACAGCATCAGACACAGTCTAGCTGTGGACCTTATCTTGTCCATAAACGTGCTCCTGCTAGAGCCTCAGGGCGGAATTATCTTCAGCACCTGTATTTATTTGGTGCCATGGTTATAGGCATAATCGTGTGGTCATGTGCCCAAGCTCCAGCCATCCCATGCCTTATATGTGCAACACCTGGAAAGTGTAAAACAGTCGAAAGATCACCACGGTAACCCAGACAGGTAACTACATGAGCAGTAGCATCATCCTGTGGGTGTGAAGCTAAGGCTCCAAAGAGGCTGATCACACTATTTTCAACAGTGCAGCCTGTGAGCTACCTTTCTCTTGGTTCCCATGACAACTTACGGTGCCAGGCAACGTGACAAACTACAGTGACTCTTAAACAATGTGGGTTTGAACTGCACAGGTCCATACATACATACATTTTCTTAAGCCTCTGCCACCCCTGTAACAAGAACAACCCCTCCCCTTTCTCCTCCTCCTCAGCCTGCTCAACATGCAGACAAGGAGAATGAAGACCTTTATGGTGATCCACTTCCACTTAATGAATAGTAAATATATTTTCTCTTCCTTATGATGTTCTTAATAACATGTTTTCTCTAGCTAACTTTATTGCAAGAATACATTATATAATCCATATAACATACAAAATATGTGTTAATTAACTATCTGTATTATCAGTAAGGCTCTTATTAGTAGCTAAGTTTTGGGGAAGTCAAAAGTTAGACACAGATTTCCAGCTGTGTGGGGGTCAGCACCCTGTCCCCTACGTTGTTCCAGGGTCAGCTGTACAGTCAACTATAAAAATCCAGTCTTTAGCTTTTACCCTCCAACACTCACTCAATAATTAGGGTGCTAAGTACATCTTTCCAAGCAACGCAAAAGAGAGGAAGGGCCTTACTGTTAACCCACCGTGCCAGAAATACCAGCATCTTCCTCCTCCCCACCACACATCCTGCTACAGGACAGCCTTGGCCGTAGCAGTCCTGGAGGAAGAGCCCTCTCATATGAAGCCATCCCTACTTGCAGCCTGCTACACCTGACTGGGTCTTGGTACAAATGGAGCAAATTGTATTCTTTCCCACAGATTTGGTGTTAAAATACAGAGGCTGAGGCCACAAGAACTATAAAGTCATAGTCAATTCTCATTACTCATGGATTCTTATTTGCAAATCCTCCTAAAATTTATATAGACCCAAAATCAATACTCACGGTGGTTTCTTGATCATATGAGGATGTGCACAGGGCAACAAAACTTGAAGTCAATGATACCCACAACCCCATCTGAGCTGAAATAAGGACACACTCTTGTTTCAGTTCTCATACTGTAAATAAGTGTCTTTCACAGTCTACTCAGTGCCACATTTTTTGTACTTTTCTGCCTTTTTTGGGGGTGGGGGTGATTTTAGTGTTTCAAATGGCCGCCAAGTGCAGTGCTGAAGAGCTATCTCACATTCTAAGTGCAGGAAGGCTTTGATGTGCCTAACGGAGAATGTATGTGCTCAAGAAGCGTCACTCAGGCGTAGTTGTGGTGTTGTTGGCCGTGAGTTCAATGTTAATGAATCAACAATATGTATTAAAGGAGGTGGTGTTAAACAAAAACACAAACACACCAAGTCTGTTGTTATTGATCAGTTGATGAAATGTTGTGATGAGAGGCTCACGGGAACCCAGTCCTCTATTTTCCCTGGAAGCAATTGGTTTAGTGTTTGATAATTTAGTGTTCATGGCAACTTTATACAACATAACCACTGTGAGTAATGAGAATGGACGATAAACTAGGCAAGCCAGGTGGAAGCAAGGAAGCTCGGACCACAGAGAGTGCAAAGGCGTAGATGCTCACATTCGTAGGTGGTTGGAGATTAGAGCCTGGGGAGAGGTAAGCATGGATAGAAAAACTTCCTTATCACCTCCTGCCCCCATGCAGCCCAGCTGTGCTTTCAGCAGCTGGTTTTGGTGAGATTCCCCATATCCAACAGCAAATCTGCATACATCCAAGTAAGCTTCGATGCTTCTCTGTTCCTTGAGTATACATTTCTGGGACTAAAACTACTGCAATGTTACCAGTAAACACCTCGTAAGATCTATAAACTCATTCATATATGAAAAGAAAATGTCTATCAGATTACTGAGAATGCTGTTAAGTATTCTCATCCTGAGCACTAATAAAATGGAAGAGAAATTTGGCAGATAAAAGTTTTAGATCCTGATCAACCACATACTCAGGTGTATTCCTATGCTCTGGAATTTCTAGTTACCTTGTATTTCCTTGAAGTAACTTCTATTTAATACTTTTGTTTTTTTAAAAAATAAAGGGTATAAAAAGCATTTATTTAAAAGTTTCTCCATAGCTTTCCACTAAAAAAATATCATCTCTCTTTCATGCTTGATCTTGGCTAAAGAACTTAACAAGTTGGTTCAGGCAGAGCATGTTGATTTGGAGAGTCAAAGGTCACCTAACATCAGAGCTAATCAATAGCCTTTTGATTTGATGGTTTTACAAAAAATACAAACTTATTCAGCTTTGCAAAGCAATTTTCATTCCTTTGCTCTTCAGGATAATTTGTACCTAGTCCTAAACATCAAAGCAAAGCAGAAAAGGTTCAGAAAGAATCTAACATGCTTCCTCATTTATTTACCTGCTATGATTAAAGAAGTAATAATTTCTACAATTTATAGAATGATTACTCTTCACATACGTTATTGATAGTGCGCTTGACAATTTTGCAAGACCATTGTCATGGACACCATTTTAGATAGAAGGAAACTGAGGTTTCACAGATTAAGAGTGGACTAAAGTCTCATGCAGAGGCAAAGCTGGGATTAGAATTTGTACCTGTTTAGCTTCAAAGTTGTATTGTTTTCACTTGGCTGTGTTAATTCACCAGAGAAGACAAGACGGATCAAGGAAACACAGGAAACATAGTTTCCACAAACTGAAAGACAGAAAACATATAACATTTCACACACTTGCACAAAGATTTCACAACTCAACACAATCTGTGATATCTGTCCTAAGGACTGGCATAGAACACAGCAAACTGGCCTACCCATTCTCAGTGACACTTGTCATCCAGTGACATATATTAATGTCATTATAATAGCAGGAGGCCCAAAGCCCAAGCCTTGGACACTCCTGAGCTGCAGTTGGCCTGGCCTGAGCCCCGTGACAAAGGACATCTGCACCATCCACTGGCTCTCCTCTCCTTTGAAGATGGGTTGGTCTCCACAGGGTTATTGCTTTTATGGACGTGAAAGGTTAAATCTAGAACTTCCAGTTTCACAACACTTAACTTGTAGTTGGCTAAATTGTAGTAAATAGGGCAAATCTTACTTGTTTTCAAGAATAAATACATTGTATTTTATACACACCCAAAAGTGCATGGCTTGAATTATGTGCCAAGTACAGGCACTAGAGCACATACAGCTGGAAATATTTGACCCCACAGTAAATTTAGCATATTTGGTTCAGAGCATTTCTATTACAAATATACAAAGTGTTTATGTAACCCATCGAGTGTTTATAAAACTCAACAAATGGGAGAGTTTTTGATACAGCCCTACTGATATGCATGCATGATAACTCTATCCATGGTATCTATTCAGCCCAGTGCTTTTTGGAAGTTCTTCTCTGTTTTCAGTTTCATGAATTGCATGTGTTTCTGGTGATCAATGAATAGATAAGATAAATGATATCATTCTACAAGGGAAAAAAAGCAAATGAGATCAAATGCATGCATGTAAGTTCTAGCAATAAAGCTATGAGGTGGTTTCCTCAAATTTGACTTGCAACCACAGACAGTCACCCAACTGTAAAAACAGTTCTTACAAAATAATATGACTAATCGCCCTTACTCACTTCTCCTTGCCAGTGAACATGAGGTCCAAAACATCCTCTTCCCTCTCTTCAGAAAGGGATAATACCTGTTCTAGTCATAAGACTTGAGCCTCGCAGACAAGCCGCCATGCTGCCTCACTCAGATTTCTTTGTCTGAGAAGATGAAGTGGCCTTTGGCAGAAGATGGAGATAGCATCCCCCAGAGTCTTAGGAATTTCCATGGGGTCCCTAATAGCCACATCACTCTTTCCTTCATCTTTTAACAACATAAAATGTCCTAAAGCAATTGTGCCAATAGTTTTCTAGAATTAGAATTTCTCTGACTGAAATTTGATCTTTAGCCTCTAAACTTGATACTGCAAAACCTCATTTACTAATAGAGCTCAACCCTCTACTGCTAACTGTCCACACCAATTCCTACTGCCCCCAGGCAAGAAAGAGCTGCCTTACATAAACAGTTCTAACACGAAGACAACTGCTATGTGCACACACTGCCTACCACCTCCCACTCAAGTCTGAAAAGATTGTGGCCATATCTTTCCTCCATTTCTCTCCTTTTACTTTTTTTTTTCTTAGCCCCAGTATAACCGCCCAACCGTCTGTCAAGAAAAGGGTAGATACGCACGTTGGAGCTCTAGGGCGAGGGCAGCTCAGCTGGCCACGTGGAACCATCGTCTTCATACTGCGGTTCCATCCCCTTTACAGTTTGGACTGAGTTTAGACCATGCATATTCCAGGCACATTAATATATTTTGGCTCAGTGATTGTGTGAATTACAACATTTGGGATTGTTCCCAAATTGTCCAAAAAGAAGAAAGTGTGAAAATTTGTGGATGCAAAATAAGTAAATACTTTGAAGCAAACCCTATTTATTGCTTTGGTTTTATGGAGGCAGATAAAGTGGAGTGATTATTTATCTTCAATAAATGGGGAGACCTCAAAGAAAGTGATGGGTAAAGTTAGCTCTGCCAAAACCAAATTTTCAGTTCTAGGGAAACTAAGGATTTTTAAGATGAAAATTATAGTTGAATCATTGCACTTCAATTCATGCATTTATTTGTTTTAACTTCTTCATTTGTGAAATACAATCCCATCTTCCTACTTAATGGCATTATAAAATCATCAGTGAAACATGGCAAATTTGAATTATCTGTGCACATCTTGTATCTGCAGTAAATAATGGAGGAAGGAGAAGTAGAAATCTGAAAGCAACCATAGGCTAATGGAACCAGAGCCATAAACACTAGGTGTTTGTGAGGCACAAATCATCCTGTAGACAAACTTGATTGCTTTTTTGATGGAATTACAAGATTTACAGGTGAAAGCAATGTAGTTGATGTAATATGTCTAGAATGATGATTGTAATACACTTGATACAGTTTTGCACAAACATCCCACTTGCAAAATACATTTGTGCACAATAGGACTGTCACCAGAACAAAAACCAAGGAAAGACCACCAATGAGTGAGTGGAAACAGACAGTACTGTGTCCTTGGTCTATACTTTCAACCCTGGCTTATGACAACAAATGACCTTTGATGTAGAGTTCAAATCTCTATTTAAAAACTAACCATCAAAAGATTGTCATGCACGTTGGTCTTGTTGAATATCTGCAATTTCATAAACTGTGCAAAAAAAATGGATCAACCACAGCTTCCTGAGCAAAAGCTAAAAGTCGTGATATAAAAAAACACAGTGCATCCTGCCTGAGCTATGAATCAGCACAGTCTAATTGATGTGCTGGAAGCATTCACTAAAAAGTGACTCACAGTGAAATGTAGTACATATGGAGGAAGTAACACAGTTTCAGAGTAGGGAAAGATGAAGGAAGGAAACCTGACTCTAAGTCAATTGTCTGTTGACAGGTCCAAGTTGCAGTTAGTATATGCGAGGGGGTGAAAGGTGAGTTCGCTGATCCCTCCGCCCTGCAGTACATACCCTCGTCATAACATGCTCATGCAAGTGAAGTTTAAACACAGAACCAAACAGAAACAGCATACCTCAACAGTGATGTTGGCTACTAAAGAAAATGGAGCAGTGTTCAAAATTCAGAGAAAGAATAATCTTCAATATAGAATTCTAAAATCAGTCAACTTAGCAAGTGCAAGGGAAGAATAGGACACTTTGAGACATGCGGGGGCTTGGGGATAGAATTCAATGCAAATGGGGAAAAAAGTAAAACACGTATCTCTGGTTAAAAGGGTTATATAAGAAAGGAAATGCAGCGCTAGTATACTACCTGGCTCTGCAAGGAACAACATGAATGTGATAACAGTGTCCCTGTCTGTCGAAACATTGTGATAGGAGGTGTGGGTGTGGGTGTGACAGAGGTGAGGAGTTGCTAATGGGAGCTAATTCATCAAAACAGAAAGGAAACAGATCAAGGCTAAAATGAAAAATGATGAATCAAGATTATAAATACACAGAGGAGGTAAAAACAACAACAGCAAGAAGAGGAAACGTCTACAAAGGCTGAAAGTGATGGGCCCCAGGGAGTGGAACTGAGGGCTGGGGAGCGGTTGGCCAGGGGATTGCTGGGTTTGTCATATACCTTTACTTCTCTTCTGTTTTATTTAAATGTGCATGTGTTTTTTGGATAAAAATAAATATTTAAAACAAACATCATGGCCTAACTCAGAATACAAAGAGAGAGAGAGAGACAGAGGCAGAGACAAAGAAAGAGAGGGAGCCAGAAGAAAAGCACCCCATGTGTGTCTCGACATCGCTGAGAGCAGAGGGTCTCGGCACTGTGGGCCCTGGTGCAGCACAGTCTCCCAGCCCGTGAAGTGCAGACCCAGTCTCAAGATTGGTTGATTCTAATAGACAAAGAAGGTGGAAACAACGAGATCTTCAAGCTTTGGATCCTAGACTGCTGGGAAAATATTGGTACCTAGGGAGATAGATAGATAGATAGATAGATAGATAGATAGATAGATTTGTTTTCCTAGAAATAATACCTCTCATCAGCTACTAGTGAAAATAAAAACTAATTATAATTGTGTCACACGTATCAGGCACTTTCGCTGTGTGCCAGATAGTGATGAGAGCACCTCACACAAATCATTCCCTCAGGCATCACGGCAGGCCCTGGGGTAGGTTCTGGGGTCATCCCCCGTGCAGTGGGAGCTGGTGGTCTCCAACTCACTGCTGGATCTCACGACTGCTAATGACTCAGAGATATTCCCTGTCCCCCAACTGCCCTTGACAAGCCAGAAGCCACTTTTCCTGGGAGGCTATTTCCACCAGCCTGCAGCCAACTAACACAAGGGCACAAAGACCAGTCTCCGCCTCAAGTTGGGAGCAGCCTTTTGGCCTCTAGAGCTCCCCGTGGAGTGAGGCAGAATGTAGGCTCCAGCCAAGACCGTGCCTCCCCAGGCTGTTTTTTACCCTCCTTCCCTTTCTCCTGGGAGCTCTCCCTCAGCAGAGCCAAACCCACCCCATGCTCTGCTGACTTAAACCTGACTTAAAATGGAGTCAACAGATGAGGAAACTGAGGCACCAAAAGTGCAGCAACTTGTATTAGGGCCATAACTCTTAAGCGACAGAGCCAGAATGAAGCCCAGGCTGTCCTGTAGGAGCCAACCTGAGAGCTGCTGAGAGCCGAATGAGAATGGAGGAGGCAGGGAGAGGGATGGGGAGTGCAGGTGGGGTCTTGTTTCCAGTCCTGTCAGCCCTGAAGCCCTACTGCATCCTGCCCTTCAGGTGGGCCAACCACATCAGGCCATAAACTGTCGCTTGGCTACATATGGTCCAATTGAGTTTCTGCACTTGCAACAGAGAATCCTAAGACAGCACCGACATAAAATAGGTAAGTTCGGGGGCAGAGGAGACCATTATCTTGTTTTAGAGACAAGATAATGAGTTTGTTTTAGAGACAAAATAATGAGTTTGTTCTTGGACACATTTAGGTGGAGAGCCCAAGGATTGAGTAAATTTGTACGATAGTCCTTTGCTAAGAGAGAGAGCCAATGATGTGAAAGGGAATTTAATCGCAGGGAGGACACTGAGGCTTTGCACTGAAATGAGGACACGGGGAGGGGGAGGTATTCCTGGGGTGTTGTTCAGGCTGGCATTTATTTATTAGGTCTCCCAGGTTCAATAAATAAAAACCGAGGATGTTCAGTTAAATATGAACTTCTTATAAACAGTGAACAATTTTAAGCATAGGTTTATCCCATGTAATATTTGGGACAAACTACACTAAAATTTTCTCCATAGTTTATCTAAATTTAAAATCTCACTGGGTATCCTGTATTTTTTTTCCTAGAAACTCTATTAGTTAGATATCTTTGTAAGCTAAATAGTAGTTGAATTTCTGAGGCCACTAGTTACCACTATTTTTTTTTTATATTTTTTGGAAAAAAAATGCTTTTCTAAAATGTTAAGTACATACAAAATGAATATAAAATGTACATAGGTCATGAATAGCAGTGATGGGATGGACACCCCTGTGCTCGCTGCCCAGCAGTTTAAGAACAAGAACGTTCACCAGAGCATTGGAGGCCCAGCTGCCTTCCCCATCTCATGAATGGTTCCTCCCATAAAATCAAATCCATCTTAAATTATCTGCTTAGCAGTCCCTTGAATTTTCATCTAGCTGTGAAATATGACACCTGTATGTAATACTACCTAAAGCATGCATACGGTACAGGGAATATACATAAGTCCAGGGGATAATACTGAGACCTACACAACCACAATCCAGGTCAAGAGTTGGTTCATGTCAGGGCCTAGGAGTTGTCAGTGAATTCTTCCCCCATAGCTTTCAGCTCCCTCCTCCTACAGAAAGCCACTATCTAAAGACTTCTAATGCACATTGTTTTCTTAGCTTAACATCTTTGGATATATTCCTAACTGACATAATTTAATTTTACCTGTTATGAAATTTATATAAATGCAATCATTTAAAGTATGTACTTCATATTAATGTGCAATGACTGCCATAACAAAGTGGCACAGACCGGGTGGTTTAAACTACAGAAATGTATTTTCTTACAATTCTGGAGGCTAGAAGCCTAAGATCAAGGTGGCAGCAGGTTTGTTTTCTCCAGAGGCTTCCAGACTTGGCTTGCAGGTGGTTAGCTTCTCGTTGCATACTCATGTGGTCCCCCTCTGTGTGGGTACATGCCTGTCCTAATCTCTTCTTCTAAGAACAAGGACACCGGTCATATTAGATTAGGGCCTCACTCTTTTGACCTCAGTTACCCTTAATTATCTCTTCAAAGACTCTAACTCCAAATACAGTAGTCCCCCCTTATCTGAAGGGGATGTGTTGCAAAACCCTCAGTGGATGCCTGAAACCACAGATGGTACCAATCCCTATTCATACTATGTTTTGTCCTATACGTACGTACCTACGATAAAGTTTAATTTATAAATTAGGCACAGTAAGAGATTAACAACAATAACTAATAATAAAATAGAACAATTATAACAATATACTGAAATAAAAATTAAGTGAATATGGTCTCTCTTTCTCTCTCTCTCCCCCTCTTTCTCTCCAAATGTCTTATTGTACTGTACTGACCTATTTTTCAACCATGGTTGACTGTGGGTAACTGAAACCACAGAAAGCAAAACTGTGGGTACGGGGGTCAGTCACATTGGGGGTTAGAGCTTTAACATATGAATCTGGGGAGCAAATTCAGTACATAACATAATCTTTTGTGATGTGTGTCCTATCCCAAATTATATTTGTGAAGTTGATCCATTTTGTAGTTGTACAACAAACAGTTGTAGTTTGTTCATTTTTGTTTATATATAGAATTTCATTATACATATCCAAATAAATTTACTGTGTCTATTTTCTTAGATGGAAATCTGAGTTATTTTTAAATTTGCTTTTATTAAAAAATAATACTTGGTATGTTTGGTTTTTTTCAGTGTATATTCTCATGCACAAATGCAATAGTTTTCTGGATATATATTTAAGAGTGGAACTGCTTAGTCAGAGTACAGACATCTTTAAACACGTTTATATAAGGCCAAATTGTTTTCCAAAGTTGGTTTAACATCCCACCCACATTGCTGAGAGACTCTCTGCCCCACATCCTCACTAATATTGCCTCTGACTTCCTTTTTTTTTTTTTGCCAATTTGATGGGTAATTATTTCTCATTTTGGTTCTAATTTGCACTTACCTGATTAATTATGAGGGCAAGTCTATTTTAATATGTTTACTAGCCACTTGGACATGTGTTTGCGAAGTGTTTTTCAAATTTTTGCCCATTTGTCTATCGGATCATCTGCTGTGTTTTGCTTTTCTTATTGATAAATATGTTCTAGCCCTCGTCTTTTGTTGATTAGCTATATTACAAATATCTTCTACTAGAGTATGACTTATCTGTTCACTTTCTCAATACAGGTTGAGTGTCCATTATCCAAAATGTTTGTGGCCAAAAGTGTTTTGGATTTTAGATTTTGGAATATCCCCATATACATAATAAGATATTAACACCTTGGCAATGGGACCAAAGTCTAAACGCAAATTCGTTTATGTTTTATACACACCTTATACACAGAGTCTGAAAGTAATTTTATGCAACATTTTAAATTATTTTGGGCATGAAATGAAGTTTGTGTATGTTGAATGACCAAAAAGCAAAAATGTCACTATCTCAGCTGTCTGCATCGGTGCTAAACGTCAGCAGCAACAAACAACGGCACACTTTCAGCCCCCACCAGGATGCCGTGTTTTGATTAAAAGGTTACTGTACACTGTATTTTATTTTTTTAGGTGAAAAGAAACATCAGAAGCAGTTGAGGGACTAGGAAGTGTGTCCTCTAGGGAGGAAGAGGCATTTTGCTGGATGGATTTAGATGTTTCCTCCAGAGTCAGCTGCCTCGTTAACAGTGGTTTGTCTCAGAAGAAGTCTCTCTTTGGTTTTACAAACTGATATGATTTTTTGTTCTGTTATGAATGCATGCTGCTCTACTCCTCCTTCAATAAATAAGCTCATCACACGCTTTCATCACGTTGTCTATAGGCACTTTTTTTGCAGTGTTCACAATGTCTTCATCACCACGATTATCACAACCACCTTGACTCGGAACCATCTGGGCTACTTCACCATGAGCAAATGAATCAAGAACTGGAACCTCATTACAGATGATAAAAACTTCTTTGAGGTTGGGCGTGGTGTCTCACGCCTGTAATCTCAGCACTCTGGGAGGCCGAAGCAGGCAGATTGTTTGAGATCAGGAGTTCAAGACCAGCCTGAGCAAGAGGAAGATGCCGTTTCTACAAAGGAAAGAAAGAAAGAAAGAAAGAAAGAAAGAAAGAAAGAAAGAAAGAAAGAAAGAAAGAAAGAAAGAAAGAAAGAAAGAAATTAGCTGGACAACTAAAAAAAAAATATATATATATATATATATATATATAATTAGCCAGGCATGGTGGTGCATACCTATAGTTAGTCCTAGCTACTTGGGAGGCTGAGGCAAGAGGATTGCTTGAGCCCAGGAGTTTGAGGTTGCTGTGAACGAGGCTGACGCCACGGCACTCTAGCCCAGGCAACAGAGTGAGACCCTGTCTCAAAAAAAAACAAAAAAAAACAAAAAAACAAAACCTCTTTGATATCCACTTCTTCCAGCCTCCTGAAGACTCTGAAGGTATATTTTTTGCATACGTAAGGAGGTCAGATGATATTTTTTTCTCACTTGACATATAGAACCCTCCAAAGTCACCACCTTGATCATCATCATTGAACAGTCACAGGCCGGAGTTTGTGGCAGACATGCACAACCGTGTCTTCAGTCCTTGTGCACTGAGCATTGACAAGGGCATATACATCATTCCTTATGCTGAACTCCTTTTGAAAACCTTCTACACCCACCCCTCTGCTCACTGCAGCTAGCATGCTGTTCAAGAAAGTGTTTTTATATTTACTGTCCATTGATCGAAGGATACAATGGTAACATGGCCGGAATAATGAAGTCACGGTGGGGGAAAGTACATGGCACAAACATTATTTTTGATGAGGACTTCAGCTGGAGGATGGGCAGAACAGTTGTCAGGGAATAACAAAATCTTGCAGCCAACATCCAGTCCAGCTTCCCTGCTGTGAGCACGATCGGCTGATACAAAATGTTTGCAAAACCAGTCAGAAAAGGTGTCCCAGGTGATCCATGGCTTTTTGTTAGAATAATAAAGAACTGGTAAGAAATTCACTCCTTGAAAACAGCAAGGACGCAAGCCTTGCTTATCCCAGCAAGTTTACACTTATGTGTGCCTGCTGCATTGGCACATACAGCACGATTATTCTGTCCTTGGCATCGGAATTCCTGGAGGGGCTGTCTCATCAGCCACAGTCATGGTCCTTCTGGGACAATAATCCCAAACAGTGATGTTTCACCAGCAATACAGACTTGTTCTAATATCAGATTTTCATCACTTTTTTTAACTTTTAAAATGAACCGTTTATTAAATCAGACTGTTATTCTTAACAGTTATGTAAGTTACATGTATGTTTAAGTCAGAGTATTTCACATGGAAAATTTTTAAACTCCTATAGGCAAGCAAAATCATATCATACTATATATTTTTTAAATTTTCTGTATTTCAGCATATTACGGGGGTACAAATGGTTAGGTTGCGTATATTGCCCTTGCCCCAACCAAGTCAGAGCTTTAAGCCTGTCTGTCCCCCAGATGGTGCACACCACCACACCCATTACGTGTTTATATACCCATCCCCTCCTCACTCCTCCCATCTGCCTGACACCTGATGAATGTTACCACTATATGTGCACTTAGGTGTTGATCAGCTAATACCAATTTGATGGTGAGTAAATGTGGTGCTTGTTTTTTCATTCTTGAGATACTTCACTTATATAAATGGGAAGAGGGTACTGCTAAGCATTCAAATAAGGCAAGTATTTAAAAAAACATACAACAATAATTTGTAAAAAATCAAGCATTCCTTTAAGAAAATACAACACTACAAGTGATGACCTTGGAAACTCATCAATGAATTTCTTCACTGCTTCGTGATCCGTAGATACTTTGTCACCAAGAAGCTTTAAAAATTTGATGTCATGTGTTTTCTTAAACTTCTGCAGCCTGTTGAATATTCACAGTTCCCTTCAACTTGCAGCTCATCATGATAGATCCTGGCTTATTTCGTGATCAGCGTATCATTAAGCGGCACATGTTCACCATGATGCTGATGGAGCCAATCTTTCAATACACAGTCGAGATCTTCATTTTTCGCTTCATGACACGTTTGCTTAATTTTTCATTAACTTCTGCTTATCACTTTCATCACAGAACTTCAACAGGTCATCCTTTCTTCAGGTCATCCATGATGGTCATCCCAACACCGTGCTCTTCTGAAAGACATTTCACACTCACACGGCTCTCCGGTTTCTCCAGCAGCCCGACATTCCGTGCTGTACAGAAACTCAAATGCTTCCTCTCTTTCCTGTCACCATTACCCATAGGGCGGTCTGCATGCCTTTTTGATGTTTTCAACAATATCTTTACACCAAAGAGTAGAGAATAAGCAAAAAAAAAAATTTGCAGTAAGTAAGGCATGTGGGTCTTGGCCCCACACCCATGGGAATTTTGGGGAACCTGCCATTGGATGCCATTTTGTCACCTTTTGTGGGTGTGCTTGCATAGATGACCCTGATCCTGTGTGGAAAGTATATATCACAGCAGAAGGGGGCTAGGAGGGTCTTTCTTTTCACTTGGGGATGCTGAATAAGGTGTTGTGTATCTGTGTGTTGGCTGCACTTGTCACATGAAGTCAGGTGTGGAATTTTCCACGTGTGGTATTATGTCCAAAATGAGTAGAAAGAATTTTTTCTTTTCTTTGATCTTAGATATTCTATCTAGAATACCTTCCTTTCTGCTTAAAGTATACCTTTTAGAATTTCTCTTAATTTGGGTATCCTGGTATCAAACTCCCTCACCATTTGTTTTTCTAAGAATAAATTTATTTTGTCTTTATTATTTTAAGACATTTTATTGGATCAGAATTCTAGACTGACAGTATTTTTTTCCTAAAACACTGATGTTACCCCACTGTCATTCTCCTAATAGTGTTACTCTTAAGATAACAGAAACAATTCTGTTATTCCTTTGGGGATATGATTTGAACCTGGAATCTAAAGGAAGTGGTGTTATACTGCCCTTTTCACAGGGTATTGTTATTCTGAGCCTCAGGTTATGCAAGGCAGACAATCTCAGACCCTGGCTCCATGAGGACCCTTCATCTAATCTCAAACCCCTGTATGGACGTTGGACTGTACACCTGCCTGGTGTCCGGACATCTCTGGCTCTCTGCACTACTGTGTACGGCACCAGTTCACCTGCTTACTGCTGTATCTTTCAGTATTGGCTTTCGTTCTAGAATCTTCAAAGTTTCCTTTTTTACTTGGAGCTTGGCTATGTATTTAATTATTTAATTTCTGTGCTTCTTATAGTTTTATTTCGCTAAATTTTTACTAGATTTTACATATCTAGGTATCTGTAGAAAGAGTACTCTATGTTAACTTTGCCAAACATGGTGCGAGAACTAGAAGACCCAATGCTGGCAATGTTTGTCTAACTTGTACTTAAATTTTTCCAGAGCATAGCAATATGAAAAGCTTCCCAATTAATTCAGTGACACTTATAGAAGCCTGCTAAAATTTTTTAAATTGTACTCACAAAAAAAGGAGAAACTACTGGTCAATTTCCCCTTATCAATAGAGATTTTTTTAATTAGCAAATTTAGTCCAGTAGCATAGTCAATGAATGCATTATCAAGTAGAATTTATTCTAAGAATACAAGAATAGTTTAATATTAGGGAACATATTAATACTATTCAACACATTTCAAAGAATAATGACTTGATAATACTTATGGGATAATATTAATTTTTAAAATTAGGATATTAAAAGTCTATGGAGAATAATTCCATTTTTGTGCCCAAACTATATGTATCTATATATCAAAAAAGCCATGATAAAAAAAGTGAAATTGTTACAGTGTTTATTTCTTAATGAAAGGACTATAATTGATTTCTGGTTTTTATTATACTTTCATGTGTTTTCCAAATTTTCTGCAATAAAGTAGGCATTACTTTTAATATCAGAAAATGTTGATTTGATAATAAAGCCTTGCTGTGCTGTATCCAGGCAAATCTAACATCTCCCTCTGGCAGGGGGCAACCCTCATGACTGCCCCTCCTTCTAATTCGGTTCCCCCTGACAATTTTCACAAAAAGACCTTTAGGGACAAGTACTGTCACACCCAAACATCATGATCCCTCTCAAACTTATTTTATTTTTCAAATACTATCACCTGCTTTCCTATTTCCATCATTCATAATGTCTATCAAATTAAATACTCTCATTTTACATGCCAGTTACTCCATTCCTGCCATATATTCTTTTTTTTATTTTTCTTTTTATTTTTTCCAGCATATTATGGGGGTACAAATGTCAAGGTTATGTATATTTCCCTTGCCCTCCCTCCTCCCTCCAGTCAGAGCTTCAAGCGTGACCATCCCCCAGTTGGTGCACATCACACTCATTATGTTTGTATATACCCATTCCCTTCCCCCGTCACCTGCCCGACACCCGATGAATGTTATTCCTATATGTCCACTTAGGTGTTGATCAGTTAATACCAATTTGCTGGTGAGTACATGTGGTGCTTATTTTTCCATTCTTGGGATACTTTACTTAATAGAATGGATTCAAGCTCTAGCCAGGAATATACAAGAGGGGCTATATCACCGTTTGTTCTTATAACTGAATAGTACTCCATGGTATACATATACCACATTATATTAATCCACTCATGTATTGATGGGCACTTTGGTTGTTTCCACATCTTTGCAATTGTGAATTGTGCTGCTATAAACATTCGAGTGCAGGTATCTTTTTTATAGAGCGACTTTTGTTCTTTTGAGAAGATGCCCAGTAACGGGATTGCTGGATCAAATGGTAGATCTACTTGTATCACTT
>VBSM01000605.1:4864851-4983715 GCA_008086735.1 Cheirogaleus medius | reverse complement strand
TTGTCTGTTTGCTCTCTTGAAAGTTTCTTTGGCTGTGCAGAAGCTTTTTAATTTAATCAGGTCCCATTTATTCTTATCTAATAAAACATGGAGGATCTTTATTTTTTCTCAGTTTCTATAGCCCTGAAATCTCACCACACAGTTTGGTATTAGATTAAATGATAATTTGTAATCTTTCCTAGTTACTCAATGCATGTTAATCCTGTCTCCAAAACCACTTTGTGCATATAAAAAAAGCACAAACTTTTCCATTGTTCTCATTTAATTCATTTATTTAATTATTTTGTATCTCGGTGACTAGCACATTCTGCAAATCAGTATACAAAACCAGTAAAACAGGTGGCTATCAGCGAGGAAACAGCGCTTTTAAGGAAATAAATTTTTAAAAAATTAAAAAAACCCAACACATCATTTGGCCTTCCACTATAGTACGATAATCAGCAAAAATAAGTTTTAAGAGAGAAATACACCACAAAACTGTGCACCTTCAATAAAGTTAAAAAGACTTTCTAAAAACCAAAATGTAAATAAAGCATTATCACCTTTTCATTTGGATTACAGAAGAGTTTGGGAGAGAGATAATAACAGAGAGATGAAAGTCTATTGGGAAGGAAAATTTGAACAAGAAAAGCACAGATCTGAAGAAGAAACCAGAAAGTAAAGACCATGGTGTCATCTACATAGTAGGTTGATAATGAATGTTCGAGTAAATGTATAAACCGAGGGTCCAGTCCATTCTTTAGAAGAACTTACAACCCAAATAGATTGTAATTTGGATTTTCTTCTACTGAGTTATCTGATTACGTGCTTTAGTTATTCAACTCATTCTGTATGTTTGGGCCACCTAAGCTGTAACCCAGAAAAAGACTGGACACTGAGACTAGGATTTTTCTATGAGCCTAAGACTCAGTGAATTAAATTTTGGTGTTTCTAAGCTCACGTGTGCCTCACATCAACACCCATCACCTTCCCGTGGTGTTACCCCAATTACCCCACCATCACCAAGCTCCACACTGCTCCTGAGCCCAATCTCATGCTCACCCACTCTCTAATAAGATGAAACCTCATGTCTAGAATTCCCCATAAGTTTTCTCTTTCTTCCATTGCTTTTCTTCTGTTAAATCTCATTAACAGTACAGCACCAAGCAAAAAGCACAGCACTAAAATCAAAGAGCCAGAAACAACCTGACCTAATATATAAGCAAAAGATGTGATTTCCTAAGTTTAAAGAAAAATCCTTAAAAAAATCACTTCAAATCATGTCACTTACCCCAAATTTCATTTTTCCATGTATTTTTTTTTCAAATTTGTTGGAAGTCAGTGGTAGAATCTTTGCAATATGATTGGACGAGATGTGTGCAGTTATTCCCTTGTGGATTAAATTCTCTGTTCTAAGGCACCAGAACTAGTTCTAGGTGCCTCCTTCAATGCCCACACGATTGCACCAATCATGCAGGGGTGGTACATTCTCCAGCAACTACAGGGTGCCCCATATTGCTAGTGGAGAATCCTCAAAAACTAGGGGAAAGCAAGGAGTCCTTTATCAGCCCCTCAGAGAGTTTGTATTTAAAATATCTATAGTTTTCTTTTCTAATCTGTTTACAGTGCTTTTCAGAAACTTATTATCCCTCAGGAATGGTATAAATCAATGTCTCCCCAAATTGTCATCTGAGTAGTACACCATAATTTTTGCCACATCCACACAGCACTGAAACTATTATTTACTTAATATGTTTCTTTCTATCTTTCAGGTTTTATTTAAGGTTGATTTAAATTGAGTCTCCACATTCAAGCTATCTTGCCATTTGGCATTATCACTTACCATAAATAGAAGGTAGCAATATAAATAAAAGCGTAACCAACAACCCCAGCAGCACCTAGAGTCACCTGGCAAGCCACACGGTATGTCTGAAGAGAAGAATAGTTTCCACAGTCACAGGAAAATGGCTAAATAAATCATCCAAAAGGACAAATTAATATTGCTACCAAACACCTCCACTTCCTGCTCACATCCCCCCTTTCTAATGCTCTTTCCACCGCGGAGATTAAGTAAGACTGTACTTATGCACAATAAGTATAAGAAACACCAAGGGCCATAAAGTTTTGAATATTATTTATACTATTCTTTTCTGATCACAACAGGAAAAATCATTAAATAACAATGATATTTTTCTCCTAATCTGCAAAATTCAGTCATTTCATGAGTACATACCACTTTTAATGTAATGTTAGTTCACGTAAGTATTTTCACTTAATAACATTACTGACATATATAGTATGTTCATATATTTTATGTGCTAAATTTCCCACACATTCTGATACAATTGAATATTTGGTTCATCTCTGTTCCTCCCTTCCTCCATCTCTTCCCTCCTTTCTTTCTAACTAAGGCCTACCTATTACTCTTTTGAAAACTGAATAACTGAGGCAGAAAGGTTAAATGGCTGACTTGCAATTTACTATGAGTTACATTCACAAAAATCACATGAAATGTAGGCTCAAAATGGAACCATTAGCCCAGGAGATACTGGGTTATCTAGATTGTAAATGAGAAAGGTGCTCAAAAATCAACTTAATTATGGAGAGGAGTAAATCATTATTTCCAATGGAAGCTCCATTCCCTATATGTTAACCGAATGGACTAATATTTAATTATTTAAATATTTGTGCTTCCTAAACAAAATGGAAACATACAGGCATAGAGTGCTACAGGAGAAAAATGTAACATTATTTAGCATAAACCCAGAATAATAACCTGTCTTCAACTTCTAGTCTTTACTTTTCCACTTGATAATGTCATCTAATAATTCCTCGCCACAGCACTGTATTTGAACCTGGGAAGCTGTATATGTGGATTTGTTCTTCCACTTGTTAGCTATAGGCCCTCAGAACAATAATTTAACTTTTTGCATCATGATTTACCCATATTCAAAATGAGGATATAATATCTACATTAACAACTTCAAAGAGTTAACCATGAGAATGGCATATATGAAATAACTTAAGTTACCAGTACTAATTTATCAGATTTTAATATTAGAAATAGTCCTAAAATAATTAAGGGGGGTACAGTGCCTACAAATTTAATGAAGTATTTCTTTGTCTCCTTCTAAAAATAAGACACTGCAAAGATAAGGAAGACCGCAGACTTCTGCTTCCAGCTATAAGTAGCTTATATCAAGACAATCCTTCCAAGAACAACTATAAAATCTGAATGAAGCACCAGGAAACACCAATGTAAAGGCATTGAGGAGTGACCAAGGCAGCCAGGACCTCAGAGGTGAGATTCTGGAAAGAAGGAAGGAATGTAGAGGATAGTCCAGTTCTACTCACTGCTTTATTTCGTATGACTCTGCCAATCTGACAACTCTGCCAGAGTCTAAGGAAGAAGCAGAAAACAGCAGTTCTACATGTTCAGCATCCTGTAGGTGACTTCCAGCTTGTGCACATGTGTCTACTTGGATCCCTGCAGGCACCCTCTGCAATGGCAGAGCAGCCACTGGGCAGGAAATAAAAAATATATGGCATTATGGGTTGAATAGTGTCTCCCCGAAATTCATGTTTATCCAAAACCTCAGGATGAAAACTTACTTGGAAATAGGGTCTTTGCAGGTGTGATTAGGGAAATTAAGACGAACTCATACTGGATTAAAATGGGCCTTAAATCCCAATGTCCTTACAAGAAGAGGAGAGGACACAGAGAGATACACAGAGGGAAGACGGCGTGAAGGTGGTGGCGGAGATTGGAGGGATGCCTCTGCAAGCCCAGAATGCCAAAGAATAGCTGGAGACACCACAAGTTTGGAAGAGGTAAGGTGGGATTCAGTTCTTCCCTAAAGCCATTAGATGAGACATGGCCCTGATGCCACCTTGATTTCAAGTTCTGGCCTCCAGAACTGCAAGAAAATGAATTTCTGTCGTTTTAAGCCACCTAGGTTGTGATCATTTGTTACAGCAGCTCGTAGAAACTAATACACATGATGTGGGTCCCGAATGAAGTGCTGGTGTTGACAGCTTTACAAAGCTACCTGAAGACTGTGCAGAGAAGGCTCCTGAAGGAGCAGGAAGAAAGGGGAGACAGTCACAGTGCTGCCCAAGAGAGATCCGAGACTGGCCCATCCTGTCGTTTCAGTGTTGCTCTCTACTGCCCTGCAGCTTAGGCCTGTCACTGGCCAAGATGGTTCCCTCCCTGTTCCCTAAAACCAGGTGCCTATTTCACCAGACTTTGCTTGAGCCAGGAGCCCTCTCTCTAGGATTCCAAATCTCACACATGCCTCTGGGCCAAGTGAGATTGCACAGCCTCCCACAACATTTCACAGCTCATTGAACTCTCACTCCCCTAAAACCATTACTCCCCCCTTTTTCATAGGAAAACACTAACCCAGTGGTTTGCCCAAGATCAACAAGATTAGAATCTCACTTCTCTTGCCTCCATCAATTTCCACTCCTATGAGCTCTACTGCCATGGTCACCTTTGCATTTCTGTTTCTTAGGTAGCAAAAACATATTTTCTTGAGCAAGTGGTTTTCCAGGGACAGGAGTAATGATTGGGCTCCTGCTTTTCCTTTGATCCGGGGAGGGGAAATGGATCAGCTTTGCCTGCCACGTGTCTTTCGTGATACTGAATTATGCTTGATTGTCAGTGATCTCATTTGCAACAGCAAAGCTGACCCTCTGCTGTGCCTCTGACCTGTCATTAGCCATGTACAGTGTCATTGGTTTAGACATCGACCCTGATACTCACGAGGACTCCTTTACTCTAACGGTTTGTTTAGATTTATAAATTGATTATTTTGATAGTTTTGTTGTACTATTAAACTTTTCACATCGGGGGAAAATGGAGTTGCTATAATTTCATCACCAAGCCCCAGCCTGGTGGACTGCACTGAATTGGACGCAGCCTGCAATATCCGATAATATATGGTTATTGAGAAGCTGTATGCTTGGGTTTTGATTTGTAATAATTTTATGGTCTGTTATTTGCAGAGTTTATAATGTTCCTGGCAGTTACACATAAAGCCATAATTTACAAAGGGAAGATTTAGAGTCTCTAACCTTTTCAATTTCGGACAGGATGGTTGCTGGAGTTACATAAACTCAGACATTATTGATTCCCATGGAAGGTATGTCTGCAGTTTTTACTTAGGCATCAAAGTCAATTATCAGAGGAAGTTTCATGAATTGTCAACTATTATTCCATTTTTTCTCCATGTTTCTCCAAAAAGGTTTATTGACCATTTACTTAGTTTG
Source organism: Cheirogaleus medius (assembly GCA_008086735.1). Taxonomy (NCBI): domain Eukaryota; kingdom Metazoa; phylum Chordata; class Mammalia; order Primates; family Cheirogaleidae; genus Cheirogaleus; species Cheirogaleus medius. The sequence continues at coordinate 4,978,465 of VBSM01000605.1, read as the reverse complement.
TTATTCACTGGCCTCAATCTTTTGAGTCTCAGAGTAAGTGCCTTAGGTGAGTTTTCTTACAAAAATACAACACTTACTGTCACACTTTAATATGTATCGATATTGTCCTGTGTGAAAACGCCTATGCATTTTATTTTGAGGTATCTTCCCATTCATTTACTGGTGTTCTTTCAGAGAGTCCATTTTTTTTTCATTTTTGATACTATTTAAATGTTCCCTTTCATTCACATAATCTATACTTGAATCACCTTGTTCAAAACAATAATGAAATGTTTTACTTTACAAACATCGTTGAGCATATAGCATATGCTATGCCTGGTGCTTGCTGCTTGATCCTCGAGGGCACAAAGATTTAGAAATATTACCCCTGCCATCGAGGAACTCGCAGTCTAGTGAGACAGCAAACATATAAGGAAATAATTAAAATTCATCATGTATCAGTTAGGAGTAGACTCCAATAGTGGCTTATTAAAATAAAAATTCTCTATTGCCACCAAAGACCTTAGGGACTCACACTACTTCTAGTTCATCACCTCATAATCTCTAGAGTTCATCCTTTATCTCTATGTTCCAAAAGAGCTGATGGTGCTCCAGTGATCACAAGTGCATTCCAGGCAGCAGGATGGAGGGAGAACTATTAAAAAATACTTAAGGGCATGCACAAGCTGTCTTTCAAGAAAGGTTCCTAGAAGCTGTTAGTCAGCACAACTGCTTCTATCTCATTGGCCAAAACTCATTCTGTGGACCACACTTGCCAAGTGTAATCTTTCTAAGGGGCAGCCACTGGCCCAGATAAAAAATTAGAGATTCTATTAAAAACAAAGAATATACAATGGGAACAACCATCATCTTAAACCATATGGAATTGCTGATATTTGACTTTTGATCGACAAAAGAGTCAGTTATATAGTTCACTCTAAGACTGGTCTCTGCCCTGTAGTATAACCCACATCAGAAGGCAGGATTGTGCATGCAGAGATTAGTGAGTTAAGCACTAATGGCAGGAGGTCTGAGGAGGCTCCAGAGAGGATGTTAGAGTTAATTTTGAAAGACGAGTTCCATTCTCTAGACAGAGAGAAGGGAAGGGCGTACTCTGGGCACGAGGACAGATTTCCTGCACCATGGACTGTGGCTGTGTGAGCACTGACAAGCACGTGGCTGCCTGGGGTTTAGACGTGTGGGGAGAAGTGGCTGGAAAGACTGCGGGGACCAGCCTGGAGGCTTTGAGCTGCCACGCCGGGGGGTCGGGACTTGGTCCTGACCAATGAAATATTTACTTTTTAGAAAGATAACTCACTCTAAAGAGGATGATAAATGAAATCTGCATTTTCACTATTTTTTTTACCTTCCAGAAAGGGTCTTTTTAAATATTTGTGAGTGGTTTTAAGTCTGCACACAAAGGCAGGCTGCCATTGCTGGTTTTATTCCAAGCCTACTACTCTATCCCATTTTAGCAGAGGAAGAATGATACAAAGAGGGTTGGCCACCATCCCCTCTCTTCCACTCAAACACAAGACCCAGCCTGGCAGCAGAGACCATCTGTCCCTGGATGACTCTGGGCCGACAAGGGGCAATCCTTGTCAGGGAAGTCCTTACGCTGGAGAGAGTCTCTCTCCAGAAAGCCAAGCTCCTTGCTGTTTGGGAAGACAGCCTGGCCTGCAAGGATCTGATCACGTCTCTGTGGAAGAGCCTTGCACCAGTTCAGGCAATGCAAAGCGCGCCGTGGCAAACTCTATCTTGTCATTTAGAGCTCAGCTTAAATGGTACCTCTTAGTCACTTGCTATCACGTCATCATGTTTTAAATTCTCTGCATAAGCCCTACTCCTTTCTGCCGTTCCACTCATTTACTTGCATGGGGGGCACTGTCCATCTCTCCCCACCAGAACAGAAGCTCCGTGCAAGTGGGACATCCACTGTCTGCCGTATGCTGAGCTGTGTCTGCAGCTCCCAGAATAGTGCTTGGCTCATGGTAACCATGGCAACACCCCCAAACTATAAGGCTTGCTTCCTGCCATTTTCCTAATCAATCCTGCTCATTGACTAAAGATTTTGCTAACTGAGCCCAAGTCCTCCTCACCAACTAATCTTGCCCGCAGCCTGAAGGAATCCACGTCTGTACAGACAAGCCACCGGCATCGTGACTGCTCATTTCTTTTTTCTTTTTATTATTATTGTTATTATTTATTTCAACATATTATGGGGGTACAAATATTATGGTTACGTACATTGCCCATGCCCCCCCTCTCCCCCCAGGCAGAGCCTCAGCCATGACCATCCCCCAAACGTTGCACATCTCACTCATTATGTTTGAGTGAGATGTGACTGCTCATTTCTTTACCGCCACCTCCACTTCCCTTTCTGCTTGTTAGCACCTGGAACTGCTCTACCATAAAAGTGGCCTAAACTCCCTACCCCAATTTCCATCCATCAAATCTGCCTAGAAAATGATTTGGGGAGGGAGGGAATGAATCAGAATTTCCTTTCTATCTGTCCCTGTGCTGAAGATATTGAATGATGCTAGAGAATATGTCACAACCTGGTTTATTGGACCACTGGAAATTCATAGTCACACCCTCCACTACACACATAGCACAATCACACAAGTCCAAGTCCTTTAGTCAGCTTCTCTGTCCCAGGCTAGACCACACCATCATCACGTACTGCAGCCGCACCGGTCTGCCCAAACTCACTCCTGTCTCCTCCAATCAACTTTCCGGGCTGTAGTCACCTTTACTGAAATACCAATATCACTTGACTTAGAACTCCGCAGTAGCTTCCTGATGGGATTCAAATCCAACATTCTTAGTCTGGTTTATAAATTCTTTCAAGGTTTTGGGCCTAACTCTTCTACCCTGTGATTTCACACCACTCTTTTTTATTCTATGTATGCTTTAAGCAATACTGTACTTTTAAAACTGTCTTGAAACTGAGCCTCACACGGTTTCAGATCCGAGCCATTGTACCTGCTGCTCTTCCCTCTGCCCCACCAGCTCCCCACCACCCGCCCAACTCACTCCTTTCTTTCACCCTGTGTCTATTAGAGACCTCGGTGATGTTCCCACTGCCACATTTACTCCTTAGTTACATTTTCACTTGGTGCATTGCTTATTTAATCTCTAAGGTCTCTGCTATACTCTGAGCTTTCAAGGTCCCCGTCTGGCTTCTGCTCTGCCTCCCCCAGATCCTGGCACAGTGGGCCACAGTGGGGGCACAGTGGTGGCACATGGGTGGAAGTGAGCTCCTGGTTGGGAGCTGGCACTACGTTGAAACCCAGTTTCCAAAACCATGTGATTGCCCTCAAAAATTTTTTAACAGCACTGCCTTCAGCGCCTGCCATTTCTATTTTGGTATGAGGATACCATCCCCTTTGTCATGCAAATTTGAGGTGATGTTTCGGCAAGTGTTAACAGCTCTTGTAACAGCTCTTGACCTAGGAAAATAACCGAGCGGCACGTGGAGAGTGGAGAACAGCCTTTATTCCATCAGCACACTCTGCTGACTTCTGATTTTCTGACCCCCCCCCCACTTCCCAGGTCTCCTCCAGCTTTTATACCTTTGGTAGGACTCAAAAAGCATCCAATCAGCAACAAGCTTCAACATCCAATCAGCAACAAGCTATAACATCCAATCAGGAACAAAATTTAACATCCAATCAGGATCTTGCAAGCAGCAAGGCCATGGAGGGGCCTGGAGCCCTGCAGCGGGGCCTGGAGCAGGGAGCGGCTGGGAGGCTGCGAGCAGCCGCGTCCCACTTTCCCTGTCAGTGAGAGAGGAGAACATAAATAAGCAGGAGAGTCCTGTAGGAGGAATGCTTAGTTGACGCTTCATGCTCTCTGAAACGTGCCCATTGACTGCATGAATCTCGTGGGCTGCCTTGTCACGGAGCTCTTAGTCCCGAGGATTTGATGGCAACAACTTCCGACCCAATGAAACACTCACAATGAAAAGCAACATTCGATAAAAAGTTTAAGCAGTTAATATCCTCGTGGATTTAAACCAGAGGTCTAGCACAGATATAGAACTTGAGTGACTCACAGGCCTTATGTATTTTTAATATCCAAGTCCACAAGAAATGCACCAGGAGAATGTTGTTAATGACACCATAATACATGCCCATAGGTTTATTACAGAGTTGTTGTCATTTTAGCCCCAGGCCGTAAAGTACAAATGATCTAATTGCTAAAGCAGAAGTTTCCAGCTAATCAAGACTCGATTTGTTAGGAAAAGAGAGAGAATAAGCTAAAGCTGTTATTTTGCACTTACAATGTGATTGATGCCAACAAGTTTTTCCAAGAAATTCTGTTACTTCATTGATAATGTGTTCCCAGCATCAGAGTTAAGGAGCGTAGAAGGTCAGGCCATTAACAGAGACACCATGTGTCAGGTGCAGTGCACGTCTAGTGTTTTTTTGTGTTTTTTTTTTTGTAGGTGACAGACTAGAGACACTGCTCTTCCATTCCAAGAATCCAGTTTCCATGTAGAGGGGATACATGGAAAGGAAGAGGATGTTCCTGGGGTTAGTGAGCAAGAGGTGAGGACATGAGCAGTGAATGGGAACAGGTGTAAAGAGATTGCCCATGAGGAAGACACCTGAGCCCAGGGCAGTGAAGACAGAATAAGAGGAAGCCCACCCGGTGTAAACAGGGTGACAGTCGGTGACGTTGAGCCAACAAGTTCACACACAAGCTTTGGTGGCTCATTTAAGAGGGGAGGAAATGTTCTAGGTAGAGCAATCAGAGCTTATTCCATGAATGAATGAATGGACGAGAGTCCATAGGAGCCTGGTCCCACCTCAAGACTTGCCAGTGCACTCTGCCACGTCAGCATTCTCCTGCCTTATTTGATTTTCTTAGAGAAAAATAATAAATAGAATTGCTATACAATGATTTCTCCTTAATTGTTCTTTTCTGAAATTTGGTAGTTTTAAATGCACATTTGGGTTATAGCTACATCTATATTGACCATCAGAACTAGACTTTTGGTCTAGTTTGGTCAAACTGTTCATTCTGCCATCCTCACAATCCATACGGTCAAATCGATCTTTCAGGAATCTACACCAGTGGCAAGAATGACCAAAATGAGACCAGCCAAGCTGCAGTCCAATTCATGCCAAGGGACAGACTCTCGCCATCATTTGCAGGGGCAATTACATCCTGCATGAGCCATATTTAGCATTCCATCATGGTCAGCAGCTAAATGCCACTTATTTTGACATAGTTCCATGAGAATATAAGCAGAGCAAGATTAGGCCTTTAGAATAAATAGGAAAAAGCACTGGACCATTATAGATTGTTATTTTAAATGCTTTAGGCTCTCTGGTCAGTGATTAACTCAAATCTGTCACCCGCTGTGCAGAAATCTCCCTGAGTGCTTTAAAAGAGAAGACTATCTCCCACTTATTATTATGTAATAGCTTTGGGAAATAATGGGTTACTTTGCTCCCATTGAAGGAATTATGTATTTCGAGTGTTGTAAATATCCATGGGCTTTGAGCTCTCTGCTGTGTAAACAAATGCCTGGATCATCATTTATTTCCAAAGTTATAAGCCACGTGTGCATTTGACCAGTAACGTTTAGTTTTCATCATCGCTCCTGTCCGAGCCTGCGTCGGTACTCTCCCGGATGACAGCTGCTTTCCTCGTCGTGCCGTGGCTGCAGCCTGGCATCTCCCACCTAGAGGAAAGTCTGGTTTCACTCACGGACACCTGAAGCAACTGCCCTGAGCTTTGTCTCAGGCCTGCCTTTGCCCACTGCCCAGTACAAACAAGAGAGGATCAGGGAGCTGTTAGGAACTAAATGGTGTCCTCCACAAATTCCTATGCTGAAGTCCTAGCCCCAGTGTGCTTGTGCTTGGAAACGGGGCCCTTAAGAAGGTAACAGGTTAAAGGAGGTCAAGAGGGTGGGGCCCAGATCCAACAGGACTGGAGTCCTTTTAAGAAGAAGAAAACACACCAGGAATGTGCACTCGTGCAGAACAGGTCCTGTGTGCCACAGCGACAAGGCTGCACGTGGGGAAGAAAGGCCTCACCGGAAACTGACCCTCTGGCACCCGGGTATCAGACATCCACCCTCCACAACGGCAAGAAATGAATTCCCACTGTGTGAGGCCCCGAGTGCAGTGACGCAAAGCGGACGTGCCACTCACCCCAGGGCCAGCGCAACTGGATGCTCCACTCTGCAAACCTCCTCCGGTCACCGCTGGCTGCTTCACGCCCTTCTGGAGTCGTTAAGTCAAAGACTGTAATAAGTGCAGCAGAGCCTGACTGACGCATGCAAATAACTTTTCTTATTGTGGTAAAATATATAGAACATAGAATTTACCATTTTAACTGTTTTTAGTGTATCGTTCAGTGGCATTAAATACATTCACATTGTTTTGTAACCGGCATTATCATCCATCTCCAGAACTTTTCCATCTTCCCAAACTAAAACTCTATGTCCATTGAACACTCGCTCCCCATCCTCCCCTGTCCAGCTGCTAGTCACCGTGTTCTACTTTCTGTCGCTGTGATTCACTACTCTAGGGACTTCATATGAATGGAATTATTTAGTATTTGGGTTTTGTGTCTGGCTTATTTTATTTAGCATAATGTCTTCAAATTTCATCCATGTTGTGCCATATATCAGAATCTCCTCCCTTTTTCAAGCTGAATAATCCATTGTTTGTGTGTGTGTGTGTGTGTGTATCTCACATTTTGTCCACTCAGCAAATCACTTGTGTACGTTAACTACTTTCTCGTATTTAGATAACTCCCTTACTAGGTTATTTTTTTTCTTGCCCTTGAAACCCATCATCATCTATCACAGTGGTTCCCAGCCCCAGGGTGAGTCTGCACACTTCTCCTTCCTGCCAGGAACATTTGGCAAAGTCTGGAGACATCTTTACTCTCAGGACCGGGGTGCCAGTCAGGCTGGGGAGGGCTGGCTCTAGCCATATACAGCCAATTGTCATCATTAGACAGTTATTTAGAAAGAAGTGGGAAACTGAAACCCATTCAGAAGCCTCCAGCATCTGCCCCTTTTCTACAAGATAATACCCCAATTCCTTAGCATTTCAAAAGGGACATCCCAGAAAGTAAACCTATTTACCTGTATAATGCAGGACCCCACCTTTTCCCTTCACAGGCTCCCTATTTTAGCTAACCTCCTAAGGCCCCAAATACACATTTTAACTTTTCCAAAATCCATACTCTCTCTCATACCTGTTCCAACATCACCCACCATTAAAATTCAATTTCTACATCTCCCCAGTGAGATTGTTCTTGATCAAACGTTGCCTATTAAATCTCCCTCATCTGGACTCCCACAGAAGCTATTGTCTAAATAATTTATTTCTCAGTTAATCATGTATGTACTGCATTAAGATAATTGTCTCTCTGTTGTTTCGAGCTTATCTTTAACTTCTCATGTGATTATGTCTGCATTCCCCAAATACAACTGAAGGTCCTTAAGACCAGATCTTATTTTTTTTTTTTTTGCCTTTGTATCTCCTACAACTCCTAAAATGGAGTTTTTTACACAATAGGTATTTTCTAAATATTTGTGATTCTGACTTAATTGTCATCATGTCCTTTAAAATACTAAGGCCCAAGGACAATGCATTTTTCCCTGTGTTCATGTTTTCTCAACCATTTTGTCAGCATTCCTTTCATTTCCAATCCTCTTCTGATAAAAAGCATTTGCCATAGTAACAGACTTTCCTGGTGGTGCTCAATCCCTAGTAATAAGCACAGATGCAGATTTCTTGGCCAAAGTTAAAATGCATACACTGACAATTAAAAAGGCAATATGTTGGGGAAATATACCAAATGATTATTTTTCTTTGTTTTTCCTCTGAGCCTTTATTTAAAGGTCTTTTTCAAAAGATAAATATTGTCACTCATTTACTGTGTATTTCAAATTGCTCAAGGTTTTATGGTTTTGTTTATGGTGTTTGTTTTTTCATACAAGTCCAAGAGCTTTGAACAACTGAATCTACAAGGTCTGGCAAGAATACCCCACAGCTTGATATAAATTCTTCTTTCCATTCTTCAAGATGGGAAGGCTAGGGTGGGGTGGCGCTGAGGGAAAGAGGGAATTATAGGCAGAAGAGAGATTAAGGCTACGTGTTTCTTGTAATAAACCACTGAGTCAGCGTTAGAACAGCCTCGTTTTGCCTCTGCCCACAAAACTCTCAGGAGACTTGGTCAGTGTGGGGCAGTGTATTTGTCCAGGTGAGCCAGGTGTCGATCACAGAGCTCCTCGGGAGACAGTTTAAGAAGGTGACCCAGATCTCTGGTGACTCGTCCTCCCTGAAGTCCCTCTCACTGAGCAGAAGCGAATGTTCTCTAAACAGCATGAGGCCCTATTGATTCTCTGCCTGAGTCAGTCTCCACAGTGGGCACCAGGACAGGCTTCGAAATCACATCTCATCAAAGCCTCTGTGCTTTCCCCAGCATCACAAGGTCAGACAAGCTAAGTAGTTATGATTGTCCTCCAAGAAAGTATGACTTCCCAAGTCTAAGCTTCCTGGGGGGACTTAATTATAAAAGGCAGCCTGTGTTCCTTTTGGCTTTTGAAAATAAGCTGAGCTCCTTGCTGGTGGAAAAAAACAAGAACATATCGACAGATTGATTTCTTTTCATATACTGATTTCCATCACAAGCAAAAAGTCTGTGCTGTTCAGAAGCAGAAGAAACACAAGGTACCAATTTGCCATATTCCATTTTCATATTTCCAGCACTCATGTCATTCATAGAGGATGCTCAGTCTGACCGAGGTCAAGGAGAGGCAGCTGGAGGCGCACAGTTTTCGGCAAGTTCATTATTTTTCACACTGCCCATCCCCTCTTGATATTGTTGCACTGATTGGGATAGTCCTTCTCCACCAATCTTTCCACTTCTGTGTAATTTCACTGCACGCTGCGAACCTCATTTGTCCAGGTGAACTACTCATTAGGAGAACGAAGGCCAAGTCAGGTCAGGCAAAAGGCAGCACTTTTTAGTTTGTGGCATCAGTGCCTCCCCTCCGGCCTCAGTTATCTTTATTTTGGGGTCTTCACAACTGACTGTATGGTCAGTGCAATTAATTCAAATGGTGCAATTGGTTCTAACAAACGCCAGAACAATATTTTTATTTGTTTGTTTTGATCCAGCGGTTTTGGTTATGTAATCGCCACGAGGCTGAACACTTCAGAACACTCCATTGACTGTGTGTGTTCACTGATCCATTCCAAGTCTCTGGAAATGAGTCTGGCTCAGCTCTTCCAGGTCAGGAAATGAGGAGGCCCCTAATTTTCTGACATTTCCAGACATTTCTCTATATGGGGAAATGAGGGCCTGAAAAAGAAAATCGTCCTGTCCAAACCTCTGAGTTGGAACACATGACGCGGGGATTGGTGTCTGGCGATACACAGAATGCTCTAGCACAAAAATGTTCCTGCTTTTTTTTAAAAAGGACAATTCATCAAAGGCATTAAAAATAATTGTAAATGTATCATGTTTTGTTGACTTAATTTTATGTGATCAATGTGTTTCTGGAGAAAATCAATATATTAGAGACTATAAATTTTCCTTATTGCCTCAACAGAGAAGAACATTGATTGTGGCAAGAGAGTTGCAACATATTTGCAGGCATTGAAGGTTTTGGCAAGGTCCTCCTGGTCATTATATTCTCTGCTGAAATCCTGGCTTGACAAGGACAGTGGCCAGGTGTGAGGCTGCCTGGGGCAGGGCGGGGCACACGCGTGGATGGCGAACACACCTTTGATGATGCTAATTCATAAAGCTGAAGTGAAGATGTCTGAAACAGAAGCCACCACAGTTTATTTGAACCTCCGAAGGCCTGCGCTGCTAGAGAAGGCTCGCACTGGGGCTGGGCTGACATCTCAGAGAAGCAAGTATTTGGGGACAGCGAGTGGAACCCCTCAAATACCATCAAAACTAGCCTCTGGAAAAAGTTTCCCAAAGTATCTTAAGACAGGAAACTATACAAAACTATGAAAGTAACTTAAATAAACTATGTGTTACCCTAAAAAGCACAGTGAGGAAAAGAATAACCCTATCAATCCCCATGGAGAACTGTGCAGGAATTAGGATCCTGCTAATTCCCCGCCCCCGCCCCCATCCCTGACGGGGCAGCCTGGGACCCGGTGGCCCACAGAGGGGAGAATGAGCAGACCTCAGGCAGCAGACCCCTGGAGGGGCCGTGGGACCACCCGGCAGAGATGGAGGCCGACAGTCACCCCAGGCACCTGGGGCACCCAGGACAGTTTGGACGGGACCTGAGGTTGGCACTGCCTTCTGCAGCTGTGCCCTTCACGGAGGAGTCTGCCCACGTACCCGGGAAGGACCCTGTGAGCCCCGCAGTCCCTGCTCTCCCCACCGGGAGCTTTGTGCCCAGCCTTGTATGACCACAACTGTGATCCCCTGTCTGTCTTCCCTTGGGCTGAGAAAGAGAAAGAGGCTCCCTAGCCTTGAAAAGCAAATACAACATGTTAAATCAACAGTCAGACAAAACAGAAAAGTTTCTCTGGAAAACTTAAAAAAAAAAAAAAAAAAGGATAGGAAATAGTGCAATTGGAAATGGGAAGATGAGAGGGATAGATGTGGCGACAAGCTCCACGCAGACTTTCACAGACATGTAAAAATCAGCACGTGGAAAGCAGATGCTGTATCTCCTTCCTGCAGCCTGCTTTCAGCCCGTCTCTTCCAGCCCAGTCTCCCCGGCATGCAGAGCCTGACGCTCGGGAGTCAGCCTGTGCCTCGCCCCACCCCAGCCCCTCACGCCCAGCCCAGCCCCCGCACCTGCCCACTGCCCCTGCACTGCCCTGGTCCACGGCCCCACCACCTCCACGGCCCCCTTACTGGCCACCCTGGTCCCCAGCCAGCCCCACCGCCCATCGTTCCCACAGCAAGGGTGTCTGGCCCCACATGCAAGCTCTGCTCACGGCTGTGGACTGCCCTGTCCACCCACTGCCACCCTCAGGACAGGACAAACACAGAAGCCTGCTACATCTCCTTACAGGCTTTCTTCCTCTGCTTGAGCTATTTGCCACCCAGCAGCCAATGACCTTCATAAAATGGAAATCAGATCGTATGACCACCTGACTTAAAAACCCTGACCTGGTCTCCCTGTGCATGCAGAATAAAATCAAACCCTTCCCCGTGGCTTGCAGGGCCCTGACTGAGCTGCCCCTTAACTGCTCTGTTTTCCTGGCACTGACACAAAGTCCCAAAAAGTGGGGGGCTTAAACAATAGAAATCTATTCTCTCATGGTTCTGGAGGCCAAAATCTAAGATCAAGGCGTCCCTGGGCTGTGGCCCCTCTGGAGGCTCCGGGGGAGGGTCCTCCCAGCTCCTGCTAACCCGGGTGGTCCTTGGCATCCCTGGGCTGGTGGGCGCATCACTGCCATGTCTGCCTCCCTCTTCTACTTCTCATGTGCCTGGGTCCAAACTTCCCTCTTCTTATAAAAGTGCCAGTCGTTGGATTGGGGCCCACTCTGACCCACCGCTTTTTAACTCGATGGCATCAGCGGGACCCTATTTCCAAACTAGATCACATTCACACATTCAGAGTGGGTGAGCCTCCCAGAGGAGACTGTTCAACGCAGCGCGCTGACCCCGTCTCGGAGTTCATGCCCACAGGCCCCCAACGGTCCTCAGGCCACACTGGGCTGCCCTCTGCCCTGCCGTGGTCTTTGCCTCCTCGGCCTGGGGTGGGTGTCTTTCCTCCCACAGCCTGTGGCCGGCTCCCTCTTGTCTTTCAGGTGTCACTTCACCTGTCCAGAATAGGACCTTCTATTTTTTTAACTGATATTTCACTTGTTATTTTCTCTCCTTTTCCCAACTGGAACACAATCTCCTTGGAGGTGGTGCTTGTCTGTGCTGCTCACTGGGTTGCCCCAGCACGTGCCCAGCAGGTGAGGACCTCCTTGGGTTAGTCTGGAGACTAACTGGTGGCCGGGGAAACAGCCGGACGTATTTTTGTCCTGGTTAACCCATTCCTGTGGGAAAGACAGGGACAGGCCACAGCACTCGCAGGCAGACTTCGTTCTAGCAATGTTCCTGCACTTCAATGTTACCCGTGCGCTATTTTCCCATCAGTGTCCCTGAACTTTTCCATTATCACTCTATTAATATTAAGGAGACATTTTAGACATTTTTTCCTAACTCCTTTCCCATGAAATTTAACATCACAGATATACTGTGTGTATCTGTGTGTTTGCGATGGTCATTTGAGGGGCCACAAACTATTGTGTAAGGTTTTCTTGCCTGCCAAGAATCAACTTCCCCCTCCTGAGAGCGATATCAACCCTTTTGAGAATGTGCGCTCTACATCATCAATAATTCCCCCATTCTGTATTTAAGACAATGTGCATGGACAGCAACGATATCTTTTGAAATTTTTTCTACTATTTCCAAGTTAGTAGCTCTTAATATACAATTTTCCTGATCTTAAAACTCTGTAAGATTTGTTTGTACTTTCTTGTGCACAGAAATGTTCACTTCTTCCCTCGGAGGAATGAAAGATTTTGCAATATATTACCAGCTGACCACATCTTCCCTGTCTTTGACTTTGGTTGGGGATTGAATAAGGGAGGTGAGAAGGACAGAAATAGGCAAAGAAATCATTGAGCAGGTGCCCAGTGCCAGGTCTGTCCTAGGCATTTTACATCATAACACAGGAAAGAAAACTCACTGTGTAATACATTGATATAAGAATATTGAAGTATCTTAGATGTACTGAGTTAATAAATAAAACGTGTATTAATTTTCAACATAAAGACCCACAATGTCTCAACACCCTTCAACATGGGAAGCTTCCTGAACGTTTTTCAGAAGGAAGAAGGCCCGGCTTAGTTCATTGCCATGAAGTAGTCAGTATTTTTCCTACTGATGCACAGGTCTGTCCATCCTTGGTCAATGCCTCGGCTCCCTGTGTTGGCACCAGAGTTTGGTGTGGGCCAGATGCCAGGCCAGCAGATGGTCGTAACAACAAGCATATGTCCAATAACAGGTATGTGCATCGCATTTGATCATTAATCAAACACTGTCTCATGCAGGTCACAGGCGTGGTTCTTACAGCATGGTTCTTACAGCTTCATGTGAGAGGAGAGAGAATGTGCCATCTCCATCTGCACTCAGTGCTGGCCTGGCTCTGCAAAGGTTCAGAACAAAAACCTGTTCCAGCTGCAGCTCTGTGGCTCTGAGAGCATGGACGAGAGGCCCATCGTGGCATCTGCCCAGCAGGTGCCTGCGGCTGCAGAGAGGTCACAAGGCTGTGCTCATCCCCTGGCAGCCCGCGCCGCTCCCCAGGTGAAGGGCCCATGCTCCTTCAGGGAAGCCTGGGGCCTCTTGGGACACGTTCTCACTGCCAGCAGTTCTTGTGTTTCAAATCCTCTCATTCCATGAAGATGCAAACTGGCCAAAATGGCAGATTCATTTCTTATATTAGCCCTGCTCATTCCAGATTCATGTACACTCTTGTGAGTTGCTTCGGACAGGGGTGACCAGATCTCCACGTAGGGTCTCTGCAGCGCTGGGCTTGCACTCATTGACTAGAGCAACTCAGCCCACAGGGCAGCTGCCATCCCAATGCTTGGTCAGGAGAAAGAAGACAGTGCCTGGAATGACAGCTCCCTGACCAGAAGTTCAGGCTCTTGCACTGGCTGCACGGTCTTCAGTGACGTCTTCCTGGCCTTCTGTTTCCAGCGTTGACTTCAGAGCTCTGCATGTGGAAGCTGCCCAGGAAATGCTTGCTGGATCAATGAATGAATGAAACTCTCAGAACCACCCTATGCTACCACCTCGTGAGCTCAAGCCTGAAGGTTTCTACTTTGTGACAAGAAACAGAAGTAGGGAACCTGGCTGAGTGTGACTGGCCAGGGGTTGCAACCCTGGAATAGGCTGTTCAGCAATGTTGGGACAGGAAATTGAGGATGTGTTGAGTGACAGGGGGACAAGGACGGCACAGATAGTTCTTGCTAAGTTATCAGACATGGCGCTTGGAGGGAAGTGGGGACTGGAGGAAACTCTGCTGATCCAGTGCAGTGACTGTGGCAGGACACACTCAGGAACGCTGCTCTTCCTCCCTGTGTCCACACCACCAACTTCAGACCCCTTGATCCAGCCTGCTGCCCTTCCCCAGTCCTGGGTGCTAGTTAGGTCTCCCAGCTTTCTGCTCACTCTCCAGGTTAAAAAAGCTCACCCAAAGGCTGCTCTTCAGTTTGGTGTCAGTCTCGGCGCATTCTCTGCCCTCTGCTCAGCTTGATGGCAGGTAGCGGGTGGAGGAGGGAAGGTCCAGTCACGCTGCTCAGCCCCTCCCCAACTCTCTGATGCTCTGACCTCTCCAGAGTCTGGCTGGGGCCCGGGAGGGATGTGGTGTGAGAGGGAATAGTAGGGAAATAGGCCCCTGTCTTTGGGATGCTGGTGTCCCTATCACCACAGCCATTCAAGTCTGGCTCTTGCACCGGGCACAGTTGAGAGTTCCTGTGATTCCTCACACAGGGAAGCTCCTTCTCCACCATTCCCCGGCAGGGGCAATGCGTGTGCAGCTCTCTTGCCTCTCCCAGCCCGGCGCCCGCCCCGTGGCGCACCTCTGGTTCCTCTGCGCTGGGTTCTTCTTGCTCCAGAAACCCTCCCTCCTGAGTCAGGGCTCTACTGACTTACATAAATGTGCTCTACTTCCTCCACTGTGTTCAGGGCCCACGGGAGAACTCAGGGCCCTTTCTAAAAGCTCATACAGTTTGGCCACCTCTGGGCCCTTCTGCTCCCCTGCGGCAGACAACCTTCTACCTTCAGGACAGGGACAGGCACGGTCCTTGCAACCGCTGTCCTGGAGGACACAGCTCCAGCTCTGCCCACACCCGCTCAGGCCTCCCTGCAGCAGGAGCCCGGAGCAGGCCTGTGGGCCTTGGCAGTCGGCCAGCGACCAGCTAGTGAGCGCTGCAAGATTCTGCCCTTCTCGCAAACACCCTGCATCTCCACTCAGGCCTCTCACAGGCCCCAGGCTCCCCACTATTCTTACAAAATCACATAAATAAACTTCTATCCTATGGAATAAATGTGGAGCCTTTTCCAACATAAGCTCCTTGAGGTGACAATGAGGGGAACCATTTCCTTATCTTTTTGCAGGCCCTGCACGCATGAGTCTAGCAGCTCTCTGTATAATGCAGGGAGAATGAGCACCCACAATCTTCAGCTTGGAGGCTCAGACCAAATTCTGAGATAACAGGAAAAGCACCACCGAACTCCTTCCTGCGGGACCATAAAAGTAGTGCAATTTGGAGACTATTTCAAATATATTAAGTTAATTATTGAAATGCATTAAATGTAAAGCCATATTCTATTTTTCCAAATTTCACCCTTTATAGCAGGGTTTAGCCAATGTTTTCTAAAACACATCCAAAAAGTAAATATTTTTAGTTTTTCAGGCTATGTGGTCTCTATGTGGTCTCAAAGTCTATTTAACTTAGCTTTTTAGTAAGAAAGCAGCCATAGACAATGCATAGGCAAATGGTGTAGCCAGTACAACCTTATTTACAAAAGCAGGTGGCCATAGTTTGCTGACTCTTGGTTTATAGCATTGAAGCAAACTGTCAAGGTTAGCAGAGTATGCAACTAAGACACATGATTAAGCTGCATTTATATCATATGTGTAACACAGGCTTCTCAAAATGTAAGTTCTAAAGTAGGATTCTAAAGCATGAGTTCTCATTCTGAGGTACAGAGTCCTTGAATCCCTTAAAATTACAAGGAAAATTGTGTGTAATTATATTTCTAGGGCGTTAATCCATAACTACCAGGAGATTCCCAAAGGTTGAAAAAAAATTTTAAAACATTGGTTTAAAAGTAAATATCAGTCTCTAAATGGACAACTTCACATTTTCTTTCTTATAACAACTGTAGGCCGGGCTCAGTGGCTCACGCCTGTAATCCTAGCACTCTGGGAGGCTGAGGCGGGAGGATCGCTCGAGGTCAGGGTCTCAAGACCAGCCTGAGCAAGAGTGAGACCTCGTCTCTACTAAAAATAGAAAGAAATTAGCTGGACAACTAAAAATATATAGAAAAAATTAGGCGGGCATGGTGGCGCATGCCGGTAGTCCCGGCTACTTGGGAGGCTGAGGCAGAAGGATCACTTGAGCCCAGGAGTTTGAGGTTGCTGTGAGTTAGGCTGATGCCACGGCACTCTAGCCCAGGCAACAGAGTGAGACTCTGTCTCAAAAAACAAAACAAACAAACAAAAACCCTGTAGCAGTCACTCTATAAAACTCTAATCTAGACAAGCATGTGTGTAACCACAAGCAACGACATTTTCTGGCCTTGTTGATTTCCCCGGCCACATTCCTGGGCCCCATAACCTTCACAGGTGAGGCAAGAAAGGGGGAAATAGCATTCTGCAGTCGCAAAACTGTCAATTTCTTCTTCCATAATACCATAGCTCATCTCCTTTCAGCTCTTCTAACAAACTCCACAATCCCCTTAGGGTCTAGTGAAACCCGAGGATATTCCCAGGAGGATCAATTCCTTTTAGGCAGGCCAAGCAGGAAATAAAACGAGATTACTCATAGGTAGGAGAATGTTCTTAGAAATTTCTCTTTACTATTGTTTTGTTTTTTACTGAACAAGCCAAAACCACACCTTGTAACTCTGGGAAATTCATTTTCCCGAGCTATATAAAGAATTCTCTAAACCCCAAACTGTAGATTCTATAGATGATCTAACTGTGGCATTAAAAACTTGTAGAATTTAAAAAAAAAAACAGCATTGTACACACGGTCACCCCAATAGGAAAAACACAAAAAAATTAAGAGCTACATGAGAGCCAAAGAGATTTAGAGGGAAAATTCAAGGCCTATGAAAAAGTAAAGATGTTCAAGAAATGTATATATTTAATACCTCAATTTAAAGTAAGATGTATTTTGATTGTCACAAAAAAGATAGGGTTGAAAAACCATATCTCCAAATCTTATAAAGTATAAAAAAGATCAACAAATCCAAAACAGCCAACATAATATTGAAGAAAAACAAACTTGAAGAACTGAAATTACCCAAACTCAAGACTTACCATAAAACCACCGTGGCCAAGGTGGTATGGTATTTACAAAAGAATAGAAAAATGAATCAGAATAGATAACCCATAAATAGACCCACACAAGTACTGCCAAATGATCTTTGACAAAGGAGCAAAAACAATTCACTGGAGAAAGAATAGACTTTTCAAAAAATGGTGCTGCAAAAATTGGACATCCCTGTGCAAAAAAAGCCCCCAAATCTTGATACAGAACTGACACATTTCACAAAAATTAACTCAAAATGAATCATAGACCTAAATATAAAATGCAAAACTATAAAACTCCTTAAAGATTTATAGAAGAGAAAAATCTAGATGACTTTGGGTTTGACGATGACTTTTAGATACACCACCAAAGGTATGATCCATAAAAGGAATTATTGATAACCTGGATTTCAATAAAATTACAAAGTTCTTCTCTGTAACCAGATACCATAAGATATGAGAAGATAAGCCACAAACTGGGAGAAAATATTTGCAAATAACATATCTGATAAAGAGGTAATATATGTAACCTAAACATTTGTACTCCCATAATATGCTGAAATTAAAAAAAAACCATATCTGATAAAGGAATATTATTCAAAATATGCAAAAGAACTCTTTAAACTCAACAATAAGAAAATGAAAAATTCAATTTTAAAAAAATGAGCAAAAGATCTCAACAGACACCTCAACAAAGAAGATATACAGGTGACAAACACATGAAAAGATACTCAATACAGATTTAAGCAACAATTAGATAATACTGCACTCCTATTAAAATCCAAAAAACTGACTATACCAAACGCTGGTGTGGATGTGATGCAGAAGGAACTTTCATTTATTGCTGGTGGGAATGCAAAATAGTACAGCTACTTTGGAAAATAGTTTGGCAATTTCTTACATAACTAAACATACTCTTACCATATGACCTAGCAATTGTGCTCCTTGGTATTTACCCAAATAAGTTGAAAACTTATGTCCATGCAAAAACCTACTTACAATGTTTATAGCAGCTTTATTCACAATTACCAAAACTTGGGAACAACCAAGATGTCCTTCACTAGGTGAGTAGATGGAATATTATTCAGTGCTATAAAAAATTAGCTCTCAGGGCATGAAAAGACATGCAGGAAACTTAAATGCATATTACTAAGAGAAAAAAGCCAGTCTGAAAAGGTTATATGATTCCAACTATATGACATTCTGCAAAACGGAAAATTATGGAGATGGTAAAAACCTCTGCAGTTGCCAGGGGGAGAGGAGGGAAGGAGGGATGAAGAGGAGGAGCAAGGACGATTCTTTGCACAGTGAAATTGCTCTGTGTGAACTGCAATGGATACATGTCTGTATGCATTTGTCCAAATCCGTAGAATGTGCAACACTAACAGTGAGCCCTAACTTTAACACTGAACTTTGGGTTATGACGAAGTGTCCAAGTAGGTTTATCACTTGTAACAAATGGACCACTCTGGTGCAGGATGTTGATAGTGAGTGTGTTAGTCAGGGTTCTCTAGAGAAACAGAACTGACAGGATGTGTGTGTGTATGTATGTGTGTACACATATATATGTGTATGTGTGTGTATATATATACATATATATGTATATATATATATATATAAAGAGAGAGAGAGAGAGATTTATTAGAAGACATTGGTTCATGTGATTTTGGAAGCTAATATGTCCCATCCTCTGAAAGGTGAGTTGACGAGCGGGAGACTCAAGAGAGCTGAAGGTATAAGTTCCAGTCCACAGACCAGCAGGCTTGAGGCCCAGAAAGAGCTGACATTCAGTTCTAGTCTGAAAGCAGGAAAAAGCTAATGTCCAGGCTCAAAACAAGCAGGCAAAATGAGTTCCCTTTTCTTGGGGAAAGAGTAGGCCTTTATGCCCTATTCACATCCTCAACTGATTGGATGAGACCCACCCCACAGCAGGGAGCTGCATCTGCTATGCTCAGTCTACTGAATCAAATGTTGATCTTATCCAAAAACACCCTCACAGACATACCCAGAGTAATGTCTGACCAAATATCTTGGCACTCTGTGACCCAGCCAAGTAGAAACATAAAATTACCCATCATAGTGGGGGACTCTGTGCCTGTGGGAGGGATGTGGAAACTCCATACCTTCTCTTCAGTTTGTCTGTAAACCTAAAAAACTGCTCTAAAGCATAAAATCTCTATATAAAAAGGGCTTAACTCAGAACAGCACACTCTTCAAAGAAGTAATCTCCAAATGTAACTACATGAAAGGTGAATGAATCTTACAGAAATACATTTCAGTTAAATGGAATTGAGTATCTGGACTTAACAGACAGTTTGTTCAGAAGTGCCTCCCATAGCAGGTATTAACTGACATGATTATCGCATGAAAATAATCAAAAATGGGCAACTTAAATTTCTATTTCTATGGTGATTATTAGTATTGTGGATGAGGATTTCTGGATATAGATTAAGGTGCAGGAGAAATCTTCAGTTGACAGGGAAAACCGTCGGGCACCAGGATGCAAGCGCTCACCGCCTCCCCACCGCTCTGCATCCCCGCCGGCCGGTGCTGCGCAGGGCGCGCTGCTGGGGCCCGGCCTCGTGTGCCGGTCAGTACCCCCACTTGGTGCTCAGCCATCTGCTCCCGTCTTCCAGCCACGCTGCTCCTGCAATCCTGATAGGATGTTAAAGCTTGTCCCTGATTCGATGTTAAAGCTTGCTCCTGATTGGATGTTATAGCTTGTTGCTGATTGGATGTTAAAGCTTGTTGCTGATTGGATGTTAAAGCTTGTTGCTGATTGGATGCTTTTTGAGTCCTACCAAGGGTATAAAAACTGGAGGAGAACAAGGAAGGAGGGTCAGAAGATCAGAAGTTGGCTGAGCCTGCTGGTGGAATAAAGGCTGTTCTCTGACTCTCCGCATATGGCCCCGTTATTTCCCCGGACAAGAGCTGTTATACTTGCTGTTAACACTTGCCGGAACACAGTCAAGAGAATTCAGTCACCTCCAGCCTAAACCAAAGGAGGGGCGATCTATCTAGATCCTCCAGCACAAAGCACATTTAGTCCTGGGCAATACAAAGAAAGACTCTAAATGTGTTGGTAACAATAAGAAAAAGTACATTTTAGTGACTAAGTACATCAGGCTTAATGTGAATCACAGCTCAATAAAGTTAGAGGTTGGCAAATTTGCATATTGCTTCACTATGACCCCACATGTTTTTGTAAATAAAGTTTTATTGAAACACTGCCATTCATATTAGTTTAATGCTTACATCTTTGGCTATTTTTGCACTACAAGGGCAGAGTTCAGTAGATGCAAAGATATGGACCACAAAGCCTAAAATATTTACAGTCTTGTTCTCTACAGAATAATTCTGTCAACTCTTTATAAAGTTCATCAATTGTTGTTTTTAAGAGGGAATTATTGCTCTTTTAACTTTATGAAGAAAAACCCCCAACTAGTCTAAATGCAATGTGGTGTCCTAAATTGGATCCTGAAACAAAAAAAAAGGAACATTAATTTATAGCCCAGTCAAATCTGAATAAAATCTATAGTTAAGTTAAAAGTAACATAGCAATGTTAATTTCTAGGTTTTAACAAATGTACAATGGTTACATAAGACCTTAACATTAGGAGACCTTTTTGTACCATCCTTCCAACTTCTCTGTAAACCTAAAATTTTTCCAAATTTTTAAAGACATTTATTTAAATAAAAATTCCTCAGCAAATAGGTATTTGCAATAAACATTCAGAATGTGAAATAAGTCTGTCTCCAATCATAGCAATGATGTGGCTATAGTAGTCATTCATTCATTTGTTCAATAAATATTTATTAAGAACTTGTAACAACAATAACAAAAAATTTTTTTATAGAAATATGCCTGAAAATCAGCTAGCTTCCCTAATTTTGGTAATTTTATTCCAGCTAAGCGTTAGAAACTGAAAAAATGTTGCTGATACAGTTAATGATATAAAAGGTAAATGAAGAAGAATGAAAGATGATTACACCGTAAGCAGGAACTATAGTTGTGCACATAACAACTAACTCAGGGCCCAAAACAATAATAAGGTCTTTCATTTTTAAACTTCCCAGAGGAAGGTTAAAAAAAAGAAGTATGAAATGAATATTGCTTTAAAGTATTTATGAGAGAAGATAAAACACATCTTTGAACGTCTGCTCTTTGCACAGGTTGTGTGTCTCCTGTTTTGGATGCCTTCCAGATCTGAGCACCGTGAAGGCATTAACCCAGAGTAAATCCAAACTACCAAGGCTCAGGGACCAGTTTGGGTTTGTGTTGCTATGTGACAGTAGATCAGAGGGAAATTGTTTATAAGCCTGACAAAAAGATTGTGCTACGTTCAAACGGTGTTTGGGATGACAGGAGGCCAAGTACTTCAAAAGGCAAATGTGGAAATGAAAATATGCCCAAGGAAATAACTGAACAGTGAGGCTGGGACTGGCTGTCCAGCGGTCAGACAACACCAAGGGGAGAGGAAAGATATGCAAGCAGTGCCTGCATATGGAGATCTTGCAAAGTACTGGGACTTTGTTTTTTATCAATTTCACAAAGTAGGAAGATTCCTTGACCCTTTTCTGCCTAATGAATGTTCATAAACATGGCCTGGGCAAGTTAGGTAAATAGTCAGCTCTGCTGCCCACAGATGTGGAGATAGTTAGGATGACTAGCTGCTCCGGAGAGCTTATGGCCATGTCCTCCCATTTCTCCACGATGTAGACTACAGTATTTAAACTCTGCAAAGTTACAGGGAAATAACCTCACTCACTGACTCCCCTTTCTCAGTCTCAGTTTCATCGCCTGCAAATTGAAGGAATTTGAATAATGATATTGAATGTCCCCTTCGATCCTGAAATTTTTGATACTGTGGGTGAGACCAGAGAGTTTGTCATCCTTTGACTCCGTTAGGAGTTCTTCCTCATAGGAAAAATGACAGAGAGTGGAGACTTAGCAAGCCTACTCGGATCACTTGGGGCAGATAATGCAGACATTCAAAGTATGTGTATGTTACCAGGCCTGAAATGCTAGGACGTTCTTGTGAATTTAGCCTTTGGACACCACTGTTGCAATAACCAGCCAAGATTCAGCAAAAGCAACTGTGAAGTTCTCAAAGAGGAAATTTGAATCAAGGGGGGAAATGTTATTGTTTGGATTGTATTTCCTGTCATAAAGTCGCAGCGACAGTTTTCTTTCCCAAGCCGGAAATGAAGTGTTTCCTTATTGCCAAAGACCTGAGATATAGGGTTAAAAGTTCCAGTATGGAAAGTAATTCAGTGGCATGTACAATTTCCCCAGGAAATGTTGATCGAGTACTCAACGTGTGACAGGTTCAGCACAAAAAGCTTTACGTGAACTTTCTAATTTAACTCGTTCATCAACTCAATGAAAAAGAAATTGTTGTTACCCCAGCTTCACACAAGAGGAAACTGACTGTTAGGTTGAGAAACTCACCCAAGGTCACAGAACTAAAAGGACCCCACACCAAGTGGTCGGACACCAAAGTCCTCATTCGTAACCTCTCACTGCCCACCTGAAGCCAAGGACGTGAGATTTGAATTCCCAGAATTACTGTCGGAAAGAAACGTGCCCAGCTAAAAGACAATTTTACTTTCTTTCTCAGAAATTAAATTTGTACCAAAGTGAAACTCAGGTTTAGTCACTGCGGTCCCTCTGCCCTATAGGATTCCCAAAGAGTATCCATTAGCCAACTGACCGTCTCAGAACAACCCATCCTGAGGCCTGGAGCTGTTTCCTCACACATGACTTGACCTCTTTGGCAACTGGCTATTTGAAAACTAGGATTTAAAAATTGCTATAAAACTTCTCAGTTATAAGAAAAACTCATATGAGATTTGGTAATGGGAACTACATTTAAAATAAAAATGCCTCATCTTCATATAATAAAGACAAAACTACCTTTTTCCCCATTAAATTATGGTGATATACATCTGCTTTCTTTGGGGCTCCGATTTAATCTATCTTTCTGGGTCTCTGATGTTAATACTGTATATAATTTATAAAAGTATTTTTCTTATTCATGACTATATTTGCCTTGTATGACCATGTTGTTATTTTCCTCATTAATATCTTAAAAATTTAATATAATGTAATATATTATCATTTCACTAAATGTGAAATAATATTCTATATTTTTATATTTTATGCTTATCTATGATACAATGACTTGTCATTAAACATAAGTGTCCTTGTTTAGAAAGTTCAGGTATTTACATGTTCTTATTTGTGAACTTAATATATTTTTTAAGTGTTCTATTTTGCCTTGAGCTACTTGTCAGAATTCTGAAAAAATGTCAAAAGTCAGATTTTCTTATATCTGAAATTTCCAACCATATAAGCTTACCTCTAATGAATACATATAAGATTGGTGATATTCATTTTTACCTACAATAATGGTAATTTCATACAGTTTTATTTACTATATCTGGTTGAACAAAAAGCAGAAAACCTCACAATTATCTTGATGCTAATGAATAAGAATAGTATTATAATTATATTTTATATATTTATGCAAATATATTTTTCTACATGCATCTGAATTGATACATAGTAACATATTTTATATTTGATTGCCCATGATATTCTTAGCACAAAGAGTTAAAACCACAATTCAGTTGTGTATCAGAACTGGCAGGAATTTTTTTGGTCTAAGGAAGCGATGGTGATGATAGCAATGTTGTAATAGAGTTCTCTGATAGGGTTCACTTGAGACACAGTGTTCTGTTCTTGTCAGTTCCTGTTAATCTAAATGTAACTTCTACAATGAGGAAGAGAGAAAGCAGCAATCTAAGAAAACAATTTGTGAGGAAAAAAATACAAAGAAGTAAACATATATGGCTTGCAAATGTTGAAGAATAAGAATGTAACTTCTTAAAGATATTCTTACCAAATGTTTTAAGGGATCCTGGGACTGTGTGTGAGAGTGTGTGTGTGGTATGTACATGTGTGTGTGCATGTGTGTGATGTGTGCATGTGTGTATGGATGTGTGGTATGTGTACGTCCGTGTGTCTGTGTGTGTATGTGTGTGGAATGTTCATGTGTATATGGTTTGTGCCTGTGCATGGTGTATGTGTCCATGTGTGTGGTATGAGCACTGTGTGTGTGTGAGTGTGTGTGTTGTATGTGCATGTGAGTGTGTGTATTGTGTGTACCGTGCATGTGTGTATGAGCATGTGTGTGTTTCTACATTCATAGAAGATGAGCCAGAAAGTGCCCATTGATTCAAACTGAAATGGCTTGAACTTGGACACACTGGAATTATATCAAAGGCATCCCCAGAGATTTTGGAGAGGAAATGAACCTAAACCTCTGTTTCCAGTTAGGGCGGAATTAATTCTATAATTGAGTCTGGCAGAGTGACTGTGCAAGCCAGGAATTTTGATAAATGGTGTTTTGTGAGCTAAGCCAGGCTGATGTTTCAACATAAATGACACACTTGTTTCCAATTTCAGGGGAAGAGTTAAATTCTAAACCAAGGATGTCTTCATTTCCCTTTTTTCCTTCTCTTCCTCTTGAATTTAGAAATAACAGTGCAGTGCAATGACAAGTAAGACATTTCTCATTGGCTTCTCCCACAGTAGTGACGGATAACAAGTGAAAACTACTTATCATGAGCAGAATAGGTAGGAACGAGACCCAAAGCAACCATGCAGAAACTGAAATAGGTGTAATCCGAGGTATCAAAACACTCGGTTATCATAGACTTCTGGGCAAACTTTTTCAGGGTCCACCTGCAGAAGTCCTTCCTGGGCAGCGGCTCCTAGCCCAGGCTCACAGTCAGAGTTATCTTAGAGCAATTGGGTGTCCTCTCTGGCCACGACAAATTCCCACTGGGCTTTCTGAGGGCTCTCATCAGTTCCTTGAGAAGCGCCCTGGGGAGGTCAGGCTGGTTTGCTCCATGCAGGGAGGCAGAGCCCATGCCAGGGACACCTTCAAGGCTGCTGGCTTGGTAGAGAGTGAGAAATGTGGTAAGTTAAACTTAGCTTCCCCTCCTTAAAAGCTGAATAAAGTCTGATCTCTCTAGGACTTAGTTTTCTCATTTATGAAAATGGGATAAATGTAAATACTTTTGTGAGGGGAAAAAAATAAGAATTGGATGGAAGAGCTTAGGGCAGGGCCTGGCACTAACTAATATAAACAGGTGGTTTCGTGGGGACCAGGCATCCCATCTGCACTTCTCAGAAGTTTTATCAGCTGGAGGCCCTGCAAGTCCCTTTCCGGGAAAGAAAAGAGCCAACTAGATGCAAGGTGGGAAGGATTGATAACTTACTGGAAAGGCAGGAAGAGAAACAAAAATCGGGAAGTGAGTGCTGGTAGCTTGCCATGGAGGCTTCCCCGGAATGCACGGCTCTTCTAGACTTCTCCAAATCTCTAAAAGGAGAAATACTGATAGAAGATAGCTGCTTCCCACATCCTCAAAATTCCTCTTCTACACTTTCTTTTAAACCCTGAGGGTTAAAGGACGTCTGGTGAGACTTCTGCTAATTCAGACAGGAACAAGGAGCATCATGAAGTTGGTCTAGTAATGATGTTTAAAATGGTAAAACTTCCTTTTTTCAGTGAGTCTTGTGTTTGCTAATTTTGATCAAAACCCCTGTCCCATGTGTGAGCTGCATTAGGAGGAACCTCACAACGTGCAATGTCCCCTGCAGGTCAAGCTGCCTCTTCACTAAAGAAGCCCCGCCTTTGCTGCACCCGTGTCACCTGGCCGGGTCACCTGGCACTCCATCCCCTCACACTTTTACTCGACACATTTCTTCTTCTGCCTCTGACTCTCTCCTTCCCATATTGTGAAAATGCAAACAAGAGAAAATGGTTGTCCATTTTTACTGGTGACAACCAGACTGGACAAGCGCATCACTGGTCACTGAGTGTCAGGAGAGCAGTCCGGGGCGTGGGCCCATTCCCGAGCTCCCTGAGCCTGAGGACGCCGGCCCTGTCTGAGGCTGTCACCAAGCCAAAGTCCAAACACTGCACCTTTGCAGGCTCCTGAGTCTCAGATTTGCAAGGCAAACTTTGGTTTATATATTTTTTTAAACTCAAATCCTATGAAAGCATTATATTAAAGGTGAAATTATTTAATATGATGGAGAAAGGAGTCTGGAGATTCAGAGGGGAACAAGCATCACTTGGCACATTTCCTTTACTCTCTCCTGTCTTAAGCCCTGTATCAAGGAACAGAAACAAAAGCTTTTCTTTTGGTATTTAAGCACATCTCAGTTGGCGATATCAATATGCCCCGCACATAATGGTATATGTTTGCTTATTGGGATAAACTGGATTAAAACCCGTTTGTCTCTCTGGATGGACTCTTGTAAGCTACAAACTTGGGAATGCTAAAGGCAAATCTTAGTAGCACAAACACAGCAGTGCTGTCATGGAGACGGATGTGGCGTTCTGGGACTGCAGCCCATACACTTCAGCTATAATTTCAGAATATTATTTTAAAACAACAAGTGCATGTGTATATGTTGTGTGTGTGTATATATATATATATGTATGTATGTGTGGTGTGTACCAAACTAACTCAAGTCAGTCTCCAAGCTAACTCACACCAATTCAATTCTGATTTTGGTAATGTCTTGCCAACAGTGGAGAAAAAAAATTGTGTGTGGATCTGGTATTTGTCCCTGATGAATGCTGCTGCAGATAAACATATCCACTTTCCCTATTAGCTCCTGTAATTTCTCATAACTGCTTTAATACAACATCAGCCACAGCTCAGAAACATCACATACTTGTCTCAGGAGATAAATCTATGAAGTATACTTAGTTTCCAACCTGTTCAGTAAGAGCATATTAAAAAGCGTCGAGTTTCAGAGAAAATGGAGGGAAATGTAATAAATAAACATAGGGGGTTATTTTCAGGTGATCAGTCCATTTTAGATACCAAATAACAACTTTACTGGTTCCCAAATGGGCACTACAGTATGTCTTGGGAGTGAAAGGAGCAGTTGCCTTTGAATTCATCCAATTTGAGTAAGTAACCAAGTTCTGATACAAATATAGAAAATATATGCAAATGTTGGGTATATTCCATAGTTTCCACATACCCATAACCTATGATATTTTATAGTTCTGGGCCTCCAAGCAGGTCTAAAGTTTAATTTAAAAGATAAAAATTACAAATAAATATAGATATAGATACATACACACACATATGTATATATAATTCCAAATCTGAAAGTCAAGAATTTTCCAAAGATTTAAAAGAGGGATTGTCTTAGTCCATTTTCTGTTGCTGTAACAGAATTACACAGACTTGGTAGTTTGTTTTAAAAAAAAAGTATTTCTTACAGCTCTGGAAGCTGGAACATCTAATATCGAGGTGTGGACATCTGGTGAGGCCTTCCTGCAACATCACATGGCAGAGCACATGCATCACATGGCAAGAGGGCTAGAGCAGGCCAAACTGCCTTGTGTGACAGGCCCACTCCTGTGGCAACTAACCCACTCCCACCATAGCCCATTAATCCATTAGTCCATTAACCCGTTAATCCAGAATTGGATCAATCTGTTCACCAGGGCAGAGCCTTCCTGACCAATCACCTCTTCAAGGCCCCACCTCTCAATACTATTACACTGGGGATTAAGTTTCAATGTGAGTTTTGGAAGGAAAAAAAAAACATTTAAACCATAGCAGGGATCTTACAGAGCTAATTAAAGTAAAGTAATTTCATATAATCATAGGGAATTGCTTAAATAAATAAGGATATATTCCACAACTGAATGTTGCTAAATTGCCAAAATAATGTTGGACATAGTTATTCGATTACAGGAAAAGATGTTTCTCAAGTAGTGTTAAGTAGAAAGAAGAAAATCAGGTTACAAGATATTATGCAAAATATGATTGCCTTTTTTGTAAAAATAAATTCAATGCATTTAAAAACTTCTGGAATAAGGATCACCAGAGTTTTAACTGTCATTATCTCTGGCAGGAGAATTATGGGTGTTTTAAAATTCTTTTTGATTTTCTATATTTTGTGTTCTATCCACATTGAACATAAGGGGCTTTTGTCATAAGAGGAAAGAATGGGTTTTGGCAAATTGCACAGGCGTGTCTTCAGGGTGGAAAGGCAGCTTGGGCGGGGGATAGTAGCTCAAGGTTTCCCAGTGAGCATCTGAAAACAGGTATACATCACAGAAGTTAAAAACGTTACGAACAGGAGATAACAACCTAACTGAAAAAGAGACAACAAAAATCTCATTCACAATAGCACCACAAAAATAAAATATCTAGGAATAAATTTAACCAAGGAGGTAAAAGACATGTAGACTAAAAAGTGTAAAATATTGATGAAAGAAATTGAAGAACACTTAAATAAATGGGAAGATGTCCCATGCTTATGGATTGGAAGAATTATTATTAAAATGTCCACAGTATCCAAAGCAGTATACAGATTCAATGCAATCCCTGTCAAAATCCCAACAGCAATCTTCACATAAGTAAAAACAATCCTAAAATCCATATGATCCATAAAAGACCCTGAATAACTATTCTGAGAAATAAATAATCATTCTGAGAATTAACAATTCAGAGAACTAAAAACAGAACTGGAGGCATCAGACTTCCTGATTTAAAATTATATTACAAATCTATAGTAATTAAAACAGTCTCATACTGGCATAAAAACAGAAACATAGACTAATGGAACAGAATAGAGAGGCCAGAGATAGATCCAAATATATATGGTCAGCTAATTTTTGACAAGGCACCAAGAGGACACAATGGAGAAAGAATAGTCTCTTCAATAAATGGTGTTGGGAAAACTGGATTTTCACATGCAAAAGAATGAAAGTGATCCCTTACCTTACACCATACGCAAAACCAACTCAAAATAAAATTTTAAAAAACTCAAATATAAAATCAGAAACTATAAAATTCCTAGAAAAGAATACAGGTGAAAAGCTCCTTGACATTGGCTTTAACAATGACTTTTTTGGATATCACACTGAAAGCTCAGGCCACAAAAACAAAAATAAATGGGATTGCATTGAACTAAAAAGCTTATGCACAGCTAAATATAATAATAATAAATGAGCGAAATGAAAGACAACCTGCAGACTGGGAAATAATGTTTGCAAGCCATATATCAGATAAGGGGTTAATATCCAAAATTTATAAAGAATTCAACGGTGGAAAAACAAATAACCCAATTTAAAAATGGGTAAAAGACCTGAATAGACATCTCTCCAAAGAAGACATAAAAGTGCTGTATGGAAAGGTGCTCGACATCATTAATCATCAGGGAAATGCAAACTAAAGCCACTGTGAAATACCACCTCACACTCACTAGGGTGGCTGTTATCAAAAAGACAAGAGATAACAAATGCTGGCCAGGACATGGAGAAAGGGAACCCTAGTACACTGTTGATAGGAATGTAGATTAGTGCAGCCATTATGAAAAACAGTATGGAAGTTTCTAAAAAATTTAAAAATAGAACTACCATATGACCTAGCCATCCCTTTTCTGGGCACATAGCCAAAGGAAATGAAATCACTACCTCATAAAAATATCTGTCCTCCCATGTTCATTGCAGCATTATCCACAATAGCCAAGATGTGGGGAAAAATTAATATGGACGGAAAAGTGGATAAAGAAAATGGGTTACATGTATACAATAGAATATTATTTGGCCCTAAAAACTTTTTTACAAAAAAATGTTCTTAAAAAAAGAAGTTATAAATAGAAGAATCTTTCTCATTTTGAAATGATCCCTTGGGAAACGCGTGAGGCTGCAGAATGACTTCCTTCCTTCAGGTGGATAGCCCCGCACAGCTCCCGCTGCCGCCAATCCTGCCGCTTACGACAGGAAACACCCGCCCCGCGCTGCTACCCTTTCACCCTGTTCCCTCTTTCCTTTTATCCTTTTTGGTGTCAAGAAAGAGAAACATTCATTTTAAAAGCTACCAGTGCCATGCGAGATTTATGTGTACAATCAATGAGTTCTCAGAGAAGTACTTAAAACAACACCTGCAAACCAAAGAAAAAAGAGATCTAAGTCTTCTTGTTGAGGAAAAATACTTTTTGGCAAAAATGACCAGCATAGTAATAGTGGTTTCACTCTTGCTACATGCCCTGTCGTGACCAGGGTTGGAAGGAGGAGTGAACAGTAGACCTGCATGTGGATTTCACCCCTAGTCACCTTAGGACATGCTAGTGGGGACGAGTGACCTCACCAGAAAGCCAGTAATGAGGAACCGGACTCAGGCAGTGCTTTATGGAGAAAACTGGCAAAATCAACATGCTATGCTCTCTTTCTCAAGGACTTAGCATCACGTCCTGTTCAAAGGTGTCCATTCTCTTGGAAGATGCTGTGGCCAGGACCTAAAGCCCCTTCCTACTTTGTGTGTCCACTTGTCATTCACTTTCACATTCATTGAATAGCATGGGTTAGGCACAGGGCTGAACAGTGAAGACATAAAAATAAATAACATTCTGTTCCTACTTTCAAGGAGTTCTCGTCAAGTAGAGGGTGACAGATATATAAATAAACAATTACCATAAAATCTGTGTTTACCAGACTTAAGTTTCACAGATTAGCGAGAGGGGAGGGGTGGATGATAAAGAAATAAAAAGAAAAGGAAAATGAGAGACAGATTTAGAGTTGTTAGTTAAGTACGGTGCAGATTTGGGGGGCATTAAGCTCAACTCTAGAATGTGGATTTGAATCTGTCTTTGACACTAGCTGATATATGAAACATTGGCAAGACACCAGCCCTCAATTTCTCCTTTATAAAATGAAGGTTAAAAAAAATAATAATATCACCTAACTCATAGGCTTATTGTGATGCTTAAGGGAAATTATGAACACATCGTGCTGTGTCTGGATACACTCAGTAAATGTTAGTTAGTGTCACTTTTACTATTCTTTTCATTTTTAGTAGGTAAATTATTTGATGACTGAACCCCATGGTGCAAAGCACGGTGCAAAAATTGGGAAAATTTATGATACATTTCCAATAGCATTTTTCTTGTTCTTATCCTTGTAAATTTTCTCTTTTGGGGTAGTCATCCTTTTTGTTATTGATTAATGAAACATCTACACATTAAAGGCCATTAATGATTTGTTGAAAATATTGTATTTACTCTTTTTGTGTTAGATTTTTAATTCTGTTCCTGCTTTTGTTCTACTGTTCATTTAAACTTTTGGATTTCATTTTTACACAGTTTCATCTATGACTATGACCACTGTACTTTCTCCAATTGGTTATATGTTTAAGAAACCTCCTCCTAAGGCTAGTTACATTTTAATTTAGATCTTCATTTTTTACATTTGACTCCTTAATCCCTTTGGATTTTTTTTTTTTTTTTTTTTTTTTTTTTTTTTTTGGTATTTAGTTTGAAGGAAGAATGTAGGTATTTTTGTTTGCTTGTTGCTTTATGTTTTTCTATTTTACATTTTTAAAATTCATTGATGTCATAGCATTATTTATTAAAGAAAAATGCATTTTTCCGTTTGATTTTAAAATACCAACTTTTTCATATAAGGTCTTTCCTTATAGGCAGTTGGCCCTAAAAAATACTGGAATAATTGGAATAATTGTCAATATCTATAGATTAGGTTGGGAAAGTCAAGAGCTTATGTGACTTGAGAAGAGAAAGCTGCCTGAGTAAATCCCTGCTGGGAGCCACGTTCCCGCATGGCTGTTTCCTGTATCCAGCCATACAGATGCTCCCCTGATAGTAGCTGCTGGGCTGGGGATACCTTTTGCCAGCTTACTGGCATTTCTGTGTAAACATCAATCCCAACTGCATTGTTCCAAAGGAGCAACTGCATATTTGCATGTCTAGCAAATGCAAAATCTGGTCCAGAGTAAATGCAATGGCTCCAGCCTTTACATATGACTTGTTTCTGAGGGCCACATGGGGGAATCTCACAAACAGCAGCCGGGCCCTGACCATGCTGGAGTAAAAGCTGACACTACTGTCTTCTCCTGCCCGGGTAGATTTACAGAATTCGCCCCAGAAGAGGAAAGAGAGAAGCCACAAGGCTTCATTCAACAGCGCAGCGCGGTGTAGTAGAGTATGTTTAATTGCAGAATACACAGTAGAGGTTCCTGGCTAGGTTACTGCCATGACTCCCTATTGGAGGTGGAGACAAGCACCTATTCACTGTCCCCTCCACCCACAACGTCCGGTTACAGGGCAGAGCCATTGCTGATTGACACAGAGATTTGGGTGAGAAGAGCCCTTATCCTTACCAATCCTCATGCCTACTAATTCCTAGAGATCATTCAGTAATTTTTATTAAGTGCGTTCTAGAAGTTAGCTCTAACTGTTACCTTTTTTTCACGTCTTCCTCTTCCTGAACAATTCAATCCTAAAGCTGCTCTGTGGTTGCAAACAAGGCGGACGTGCACACTGGGTGAGAGGAACCAGGGAGGAACTCCAAGTGAGGATGGGGTCTGGGGAGCTTGCTGGAGCCTGAGCTGGGGGTGGGGGGGTCCACGTGGCTGGGCCATGGTGTCAGAGGCCCAGTGGGATGAAGACTGGGTCCCTAGGGTCAGTGGGGCTCTGGGACTTGGAGCCTGAGCAGGGTGGGTCTGAGTGGGGGAGAGGCTGAATGGAGGGTGCAGGCTCCCAGCAAAATTGGGGGTGGGGGCAGAGCAAAGTGTCCATCTGGGCAGGGTGAGAAGGGCATCCTGACAGGGAGGGCACAGTGAGGGGGCTTCCACCTACGGCATGGTCCAGACAGAATATCACAGCACCAAAGGGTAGGGGGGACGCCCACATGGAGCTGGCCTCATAGACCACATAGAATCGGTCAGACGGCAAGGGGTCTGTGCAGGGGAGGGTGGCGGTGGTGATAGAAAATGGCAGGAGTGGCTCGCAGAGGGGACAGGAGTCACACATAGAGAAAGGGAGAAAGCGAGGGTGAACCCTGAGGTGCTGGACTTGAACTGAAGATACTGGCGTGAACTCATGGCTTTCCATATAGACAGATGCTTCTGGGAAGGAACAGACACGTGGATGTGCGTGTGTGTCCACACACGTGCTGTGCGGCTCTGTCTTCTGAGAGACGCACACTGAATGCCTGGATCGTGGTGTCCAAAGCCCATTCACCTCCTGGGAGACCGGCCCTCCCTGGAGAACGGGCTGTGAAAATGTGAGCATCAGATAAGTAATGACGAGGACAAGTCCTAATCCACTGAATAAGACAGGAAGCCGCAAGTCCACACTCACAGATGAAAACAGAGGGGAATACACATTGCAGAGGAGGCTGTTTGCAGCATTTTCAGGTGGTCTTCCACATAATACTTATTAATTGCAAAGGGAGAATGGAGTGAAGAAGCCACAGACACCCCCTTGTCAGGTCACCAGAGGGGACGCCAGCAGAAACAAGGTGGGTTGGACTCAGGGCACCCGGGACGTGCGGGCCACACAGCAGCTCCTGGGTCCTCCTGCCAAAGACGCTCAGCCTGGACCTTGTCTCGAGGAAGCTTCAGAGAGACCCAAACTGAGGGAAATCCTACCCCATAACTGGCCGGCAGCCATCAGGTGTCAAGGCCGTGACCGTCAAAGGGAGACGGAGGAACTTCTCTAGGTTGGTGGAGATTAATGAAACGTGACAGCTGAACGCAGCCCTTGGCTCCGAAGTGGATCCTTTTGTTCTAAAGGACACTGTTGAGGCAAACGAGAGCAGAGCCTGAGGATTAGGCAGCAGAGGTGCATCAGTGTTAATTCTCTCATTCTGTTGGCTCTATCGTGGTTGTACAGGAGAATATTTGTGTAGGTGGAGAAAACATGTAGCAAAGTGTTCAGGGCCAGATCAGGCATCATGTAGGCAATTTATTCTAAAAAGTTCCAGAAAAAAAAAATGTGTGTTGTAATTGCAACATTTTCATAAGTGGTTTGTATGTGTTAAAAAAAAAATCATTTCAGACTTTTTATAGCTGGTACCTTTATGCATGAAGAGAGGATAAAAACTTCTGATGCAAATAAATCCCTCAAACACCTGGGCAGCCTCTGCACCCACTTAGGGCTTTCCCGGCGTTCATGCTCCAGAGCTTTGACAGGGAGGGCTTCCCAGGCCACGTACATCTCTGCTGCAATGGGACAGGCATGCTCCACCGTGCAGCGCATTGCACTGTGCTGAAAACCCCGGTAAGTTTGCCAGCGTCCTAAATAAAGGACAGTGAGACCAACAGATGATATCACATCAGCTGCCAGCCTGGGAGGGCTGGAAAGACTGACCAGCTCGACCCGAGGAGGTAAAGTTATTTTTGTTCTTGAAATCTAGTCAAACGAACATTCGGTGAGCAGACATCAGAGAATCTCAGGGCCAAGGATAATAACCAAAGCTGCCATCCCATGCGACCATCTCAGCAATCCTTAGAAGTGAGTATGGTTGACATTTCATATGGGAGATGAGAAACTAAGAAAGGTTAAAAACCTTGGCTAAGGTCTCCCTGCTGTGTGTAACATTGCAATGCTCCTAGGAAGGGGGCACAATTATTATCTGTCTCACAAGGAGGAGCATGAGACAAGGACACGTTGAGTGTCTTGCCTGCGGTAGCAGGAATTCTAACTCCCAACGTGCAGAGGTTGCCCCTGTGCGTCCCACCTGCCAGGTTCTCATTGCAAGGGCTCGCATTCACTGACACCAGCTTTATAACAGTAGAATTTTGTAGCAAAAGTAATGTGAACACACTCGAATACAACTTATTTTCTTAAGTGGCCTGAAGTAGTGTAAAAAGCATTCCTGGGTTCAACCTCCATCACTCACTCGCTGTGAGCTTCTGTGTAATCTCTTCACTTCTTCCAGGAACAGTCAGCTTTCTCTCCTCTTTTCCAATCTCTCCGACATCCTTTCTACAATTTAAATCAACCCTTTAGAATCTCCAGTCTAGCAGGTAAAGTCAGAGCTTGTCTTGCAGCCCAAACCTCCCACCCAACACGCCCACGACCAAGGGCTCAGGGTTGCAGAGCTGCGCATCAGGAGGCCTTGCTCGTGTTTGAGCCTTTTCTTTCAGATATGCGGATAATGACAATGTGCAGCACTAAACATAAAGCATTATATTCATTAGGACCGTTTCAGGGACTGTGTCTCAAAGTGGTGCATGGAAAATATTGCCATGGATACAGAGGCTCCATGGTACACCATGTTGTTACTGGCAGGGGATGGAGCACCATGTCTGGCCTTTTGCTGCTAAACAATGAGTCCATCTGTTTTTAACTTGGGTGTTAATATTCTGTCACCTCTCACTTCCTCGAGACCAAAGATGTCCTTGACATATAGCTGAGCAGTGGCCGAGGTAGCCTGTCCGGCAGCAGTGGGAAACAGATATGAGAGGAAGGAGAGGGCTTGGGGGTCCGGGTGACAGCCCTAGAGCTTGTATTCGTTTATTCACTCAAGGACCCACTTCCCCGCCAGCGTGGACTGCTTGACTGCCACGTGCTAAGCACTGCAGAGAAACCAGGCAAGGTGACACCGTGGAGGAACCCAGCAAGGCACTTTCACAGGTGTGAAGCCCTTTGTTCCATCCAAAGACACAGCCTCACTGCAAGTCTTAGGGCAGGAAGTGAAAGGCTAAGATTAGAACAGATGGACCCCGAATATGTAACCTCCACAGTTAACTAACATGACTAACACCTCGCTTTGGGGATGAGTTGCTCTTGGTTCTTGAACCTGCTTCCCTCGGGAACTTTTTTCTGCCTCTTTTGCTGTGTCTGCCTGCCCATTTGAGGGAGGGAGGTGGTGTGGTAGGCTAAACTACTGACACTTTTCTCTTTCCTAATGACACTCTGGAGCCATTCTGGCCACCCTGGGACGGGCATGTTGCTTTTCCACATCCACTTCTGCCTCATGCTTGGGCTCGAATTGTTTAAGTAGACAAGAGATATAAACAGGATTGCCTCTGTAAAGTGCTGTGTAAACAGAAGGCATAAACATTTGGTCCTAGTTACTTTTAGGAGGGTGAGGTACAGTGACAATTAAACAAATCAGGAACAAAGTTACTTCTTTGGTCTCCTCATGAGCCACTCCCAGTAAGTCTTGTGGTGTTCATTCCACCCGCTGCAGACCCAGTCAGCCCTCCCGTCCACCCGCCAGCCGGGGCGCCGCTCACTCAGACAGGCCTATTGACGTCGATATGACGACCATAATAACATTGGCTAGTCAGTGCCGTAAAGAGTTTTTACCATACACGTATAGTACCCCTGATGTTAACAGGTATTTGTATTAATTTGCACCTGTAAGCCCTAACCTCCACAGGATTCATACAAGACAGGTATTAGTATACCCACTTTTATAGTTGAGGACGTGTGATTCAGAGATGGGCTCACGACCGGAAGGCCGCATCTTCCCTCTGACCCCGCCAGGGCGCTGGGCACCTCTGGGTCATCCTCAGAGGCCACAGGTAACTACAACTCTAGATATTTAACGGCCATCCCCACCCCCATAGAATTTCTGGGAAATACAAAAGCCTGAGCCACCCCTCACAAGTTCTAATGTAGGTCGTCTAGATGGGAGTCCCCACCTCACCCCCAGGTGAGTCTCTGTGGTCCAGCTGTGATTGATGGTGACCTTTCTTCTCTGCCCCCGCCCCCTGGTCAGGGTAACATCTCTGTCCTTTCTGCAGAGGCCTCATGTCCCTTTGCATTAGCAGCTTCCTTACAGTTCTAGAGCAGCACTCCAAATTAACACAGGAAGTAGCCGCTGTTCACACGGGACTGATCAATGTCAACACGCAGTCGTCGGGTCAGTCTGGGTAGGTAGCCGCAGCGCATCCGGTGTTGGACCCAGAGGAGCCAGGCGCTTATCAAAGATTAAATACTTTCGGTTTCTTTAAAGGACAAACTCTGGATTTTCCCAGGTCAGTTATTTGGGGTATGTGAGGTCTGAAAAAATACCAGACAGGTTATCTTGCATTTTAGTAACATTCCCTCATTTTAATCCACACCTATATCAACATGGCTATAAACTATTACTAAATAATTGTCTCTATGTTTATATTCAGCCTCCCCCTTTTTCTTCCCCTCCCCTCCAAATAATGCATCTGGCCTGAGCTATAATTCTTTCATTAAGTCATTACAAAAATTACTCCTTTGTGAATATTTTTAAAAATCACAGAGCAGATACATATTTCTTATCAAAGTCTCCAGGGAAATATTGATTGCCCGTGTGTGTTTCACTCTCTAAATTCACAATAACTGTGGATATCTGGCATGTTTCAAATACACATCTTGCTCTTCAGTTTGAAGTTTAAATCATTGTTGTAGGCGTCCTATGAGGATTGCTTTTTATTTTCTGCTCTTAAGTGCAGGGCAGGCGAACAAGAACATAATTATATCGTCAGAGACAACAAGAGCATGAGCCCCTATCAGATCTTGCTGGGCTCAGCACTGTTTCTCAGGACTGCCGGGGAGCGTTTCCGCCACCAGATCCATTTGGCTCTGTTTAGGAACTAAGTACAGGAAGGTAGTTATTGTACAAGATTAGTTTCCTGTAGGCCATAAATTGGCAGTAGCAGAAAAATACAGGATGAATTTATTAGCATGCAAGGTCAGCTAAAAGGAAGACAGGCTTGGGGATTGTGCTTGTTTTCTTTCATTTAGCCCACCTCCCAGACCTCAGACAGGCTGAAAAAGACCCTTTAACTACTTAATTACTTCTTAATAGTTTTAAGCAAATTCAAAGGCTGCACGTTGCTAAGTGCCTGGAGGTAAGAGCTGCCTGGAATATGTTAGGAATGCCTGTTTGGACTAGAGTTTCTGAAACCTGATTAGGCGCCCTTACAATCTGGGGCTTTGTGAGGCTTTTTTTGCCTTATTTGGTGTTGATTGGCTAGGTATTTACTTTGAAGCTAGAATTTTACATTTGGGAATAAAGGAGCCCCTTCTAACCAGTGGGGAGAAAACCCATCAAGTCAAAAATATAATTGTTTCCAACCAGAGGTATGATAATGGGATAAATGTCTCTGTAGATATTTACTTTAGAGAAAACAGGGACAGATAGCATTTAAAAAACAAAAGTATTTCTTTGAATGCACATAGGGGAACCCAAAATGTGGGCTACCCTCCTTATAAAGACATTTCTACACTCAAGGAAGAAACCTCCCTCAGTTACCTGAGCCTTTCTACTGTGTTAGAAACATAACCCCCTTTTTCTCCTTTTGATATTTTTCCAAATAGCTTAAAGTTGTCAGGCAAAATTAGGCCCCACTGGTAGGAGATGAAGTACTTGGATCCAGTTTTTTAGTGCTTTTGCATGAAAGGTTGTAATTCAAATTTTAATTATACCCGACATCTGCAGTGAGTTATAGGAGACCCCCGCTCTGTTCATCGGAGGCCCTGGGCACCCTTTTGTGGGGCTCTGAGCCTACATGCCGGCACCTCCTCATTGGGACAGGCAGGGACGGGCAATCTGGGGTAGAATGGGCAACTCCTCCCTGCCCCTTCATAGCAGAGAACCTTGTTTTAGAGTATGCTTTCCTAGTTTCTTACCGAACTGCAGCACTTTGATGTAGCAAAAAGGCATGAAGATGAACACGTGTCAGTCCAGATGCTGTCTGCACAGAAAGGGCCCAATCCCCGGTCTCCACATGAGCGTGGCCTCCCCTCCCGTGCGCGGCACCTGCTTGAGCCTTAGGAGCCTGAGCACCGCCTGGAGGAGTGAGAGCAGGCGGAAGGAGGGACGTACAAGGAATGCCAGTGTTTCTCTAGCACGTGCATTTGTCCAGCCTGTGCCACCTCGATAAAATGGTTTGAGAAAATTCCCTGAGGACCAGTCTCAAACAGGTCTGGACATGCTCCACGGCATCTTCCTCAGAGCCTCTGTAAAGGGTGCACGGCACAGACGAGCCGCCCAGGTGCCCAGTCCTGCTCCGGAGGCCCTGCAGTGCCTACCTTTGCTGTAGGACTGGCTGACAGTTTGGCTGGGTGTTCAGTCCTCATCCGCTCTCCGAGGAGACGGGGGTCTGAGGTGTGCTCAAGCACCAAGTGTATCCCTCTGGCACTGGCTGGAGCCTGGGCGTCAGGTCAGACTCAACCTCTGGTGACCTTTCCAAAGCCAATTATCACAAAATAAATTCAGAAAATAAGTGGGAAGTTCAAATTGGAAATCATGCAGAAAGAGCCTTAGTGAGGCCGTCTGAGGCCAAGCAGCAGCTGGCAGTTTCTCCACTTACCCACCAGGGCAGCCCAAATCCACCGTTCCCGTAACAAGGTAGCTTTGCCTTCCCCTGTTGTTCTGAAGTAGGTTTCAGCCAATGCTGTAAATCTCAATTCAACAAATATTTAGATCTAAATAATGACGGGCTCATTGACATGTTCTCTGCTTAGCATAAGGCAATTGAAAAAAAGACAATTCTGTGTTCAATCTCCTGGATGTCTGAGTTCAGGCATCCTCAGAGACATGCTCAGTTACTATTTTTGTTTCTATAGAAAAAACAAATGAGCATGGCTCTGGAAAGAAGGGAATGTTATTCAGAGCCAGAAACATTCCTGGTAGACTTCAAAGCCGATCCTGCAAGCCCTCGCTAACAATCCTGTCACTGTGCAGTGCTCCCTGAGTAAGACTAGGAGGACTCAAGCTGGGAAATGCGCCAGCCTGTGCCCGGGGGCTCGGCTCTGCTCTGGGCTGTGTCCGCCAGGCAGAGCGCCAGCTGCAGCCCCACTGGTGGCAGGTGGGAGAAGGTTTGTTCCCACAAACCCAGGGGAGCACCATCTTGCAGTTTGTGGTGGTGCCTCCTCCAGCGGGTGAGTGGTGTGACCTGTTGAGCCGGCTGGAACACACAGTGAGCCGGCAGGAACACACAGTGACCTGGTCTCTTCTTCACCCATCACTGATACGACCTGGTCTCTTCTTCACCCATCACTGATACCCCCACCGGCATGTAGACCACACCACCTCTGTGCCCTCAGTGAACAGGTGAAAGGCCCTGCTGTGTCATGGCACCAACTCAGACATGCAGAATCCCTTGTCCCCTACACGTGTTATTAAAGACACTGACCCCACCAGATATCAGAGCGGCACACACCTGTGCTGGGAAGGGAAAAACATCTTCAAGGCCACGAAGTTCTTTGATGGGACTTTGTTGCACTTCTTGAAGGATGATCAGAAACAAAAGATTGCCACTTTTCACACACCCCCACACACCCACACACACACTTCTGACGTAGGGAAGATTATACATTGCCCAAGAACCAGAGGTAGCAATGCTTTTCTTCGTCAATGAGTTCAGATAGTCCTGTGTTTCTCCAGCCCAAAGACTGCATCTCAGATAAAGCCTGAACGTAAGAATTACAGGCCAACTGCAGTCACCTATTCCAAAGGCTCAGCCAAAGCCACACTCAAGCCAACAGAATAGACAAAACCCTAACACAGCAAGAACACAACAATGTACCATCATTGAGGACGTAGATAAATCATCCAAGAAACACAAAAGCAGTTGGTGGACCATATTCCAGGCATTACCATGTTAGTATATTAATATACCATGCTAGTATATTAAAAGACAGCATATTGCATGGGTATATATATTTTTAAATTCTTACTAAAAAAATAGGGAACAAAATGCGGTATATCTGCACAAAGGACTAATACTCAGTCATAAACAGGGAGTGAAGCACTGACACAGGCTGCTCCATGGATGAACCTTGAGGCATTATGTTAAGTGAAAGAAGCCAGCCACAAACGGCCATGCGGTATACTATCCCGTGTATGTGAAAGATCCAGAATACCCAAATTAAAGTGGCAGAAAGCAGATTAGCAGTTGCCAGGGACTAAACACAGACAGAAATGGGGTATGACTGCTAATGGGTATGGGGTTTCTTCCAGTGGTGATATAATTCTGAAATTAGATAGTGATAATGGTTACCCAACTTTGGGACTATACTAAAAACTGCTGAACTGTACACCTTTAAAAAGTGTATGTTATGATTTATGAATTATATCTTCATAGAAATAAAATAAAATCAATGAGGGGCAATGGCAGATGAGAGCAGAAAGGACTTCCGGCACCCATGCGCCTGCACGCAGGCTCTGCGTTGCACCACTTTGTGCAGCAATCTCTGGTGAGGCAAAGGCCACTGGGCTTTGGACGAGCACCCAGCGTTATAATGAAACTCTCTGGAGGACCTGGTTCACTCTGTCCTGGCTCACTCACAAGTCCCTCTTTGAGTCTGAGTTTTAATGAACCTGCTAATTCCAGTGGAACTAAGAGGCATCTAGAAAGAACTGCCAACTTGGTCAAGACCTCAGGAGTTTGAATAACGTTGGCCTGGAAACCATGCACGTTTACCTATTTCGTAACGAAACCCCAACTCAATGAAATGTGTTTTCACTTAACCAGTCTCAGGGGATTTTCACTTTGCCATCTATAGGGGAGGCTCCCTTGCCAACTGGGCTGGATTTGTAGGCAAGCCGATTTCTCAACCTGGCTAAGCCAACTTTGTGTTCCATTATGCACTTTTCCAACAACCTGGTGACGGCAGAGCCCCCGGCTCAGATTCGCAAATTTCCACATCAGCAAATGTTGAGAAAGAAATTATGTTTCTTCATTGATTACAAACCAACAACAGACATACAGGGGAAATGGCAAATGGCATAGTGTCCTATAACCACGGATCTTGGTGACAAAGTAGACCTAAAGAAAGAAAGTGTGTTAATAGACACTTCTTTTCCCCAGTCCTTGGGCATTTCTTTGGGCCTGTGCTTCTCAGGAGCCACTCTGAATGTGAAGGAGACAAACACAGTTCCCAGGGCTACAACTATTAGAACCCCCTTAGCTCCCTGGTCTGCCCATTGTTATTTACAAAAATGTCTGCCAGCTCTGGTCCCTAAGGATCAATGCCTCTGCCCCCTCGAGA
The DNA here is from genome assembly GCA_008086735.1 of Cheirogaleus medius. Lineage (NCBI taxonomy): Eukaryota > Metazoa > Chordata > Mammalia > Primates > Cheirogaleidae > Cheirogaleus > Cheirogaleus medius. The sequence continues at coordinate 4,936,592 of VBSM01000605.1, read as the reverse complement.
TTTCTGGCCTCTCCCCTTTTCCTTCTCACCTCTGCATATGGCTCTGGCTGTGGCCCACCCCAGGCTTTGCCCTGTGCATCCTTTAGATGGACTCCTGGAGAGCCTAATCTTCAGCTCTCTCATCCCTCAAAGGAAATAAACAAATGAATTCCTTCCACATTCTGTTGCCCATAATCACTGAAGGACGTGCACAGTGAGGACTAATTGCTTGCTGGGTGGTTGGTTTGTCTTTCTCTCAGCAATCTCTAATTAGTTCATCCTTGCCTCCTCTAAATTCCAGGATCTAGGGAAAAAATGCCTGCCACATAGAGAAAATTTAGCAACTACATGATAAAAAAAGGAAGTTTAACATAATTTTATTGTTTAAATCTGAGACACATAAAATTAAACTCGAGGCACCAGAGCTCCTTAAATGCTAAGAATTGTGATTTTTTTTATCCTAACAGCTCCACCATCCTGGTGTTCCCAGAAGTCAGGACACCTGGGCTTAAATCCTGGCTGCCGCTTGTGGTTTGATTACCTTAGACAGGGCTTGTGGCCCCTCTGAAAGCCAGGCCTTTCCTTGCTGAGGTATGGGATTGGACTGGGAAGGATAGTCAGACAAGTAGGGGCAGAGACTGACGAGGGACTCCGGGAGGGAGGGCTCCACATTGAAATGCAGCCCAGAGAGATGGTGTGGTGAGTTCCTCCCGGGTCCCCAGGTGCCAATGACCACATATGCTTCCCATGCTTCCTAGAAATCACCTATTTATGAATCTGGCTTCTCCACCGGGGCGTGAGCCTCTCACAATGCAGGCTGAGTCTCCTTTATCCCTGTGCTTGGCACACGGCGGGCACACAGCGAACAGGTGCGGAGGTGAGCTGAACTTCAAATTTGAAGCTCAACTCATTTGAAGACCGAAGTCTGAGTCAGATCTCTTATTATCCCTTTTTTGCATATTAAAAATAATATATTAGATAAAATTGTTTCAAGATTATCTGCCAGGACAAAAATGAAGTCACTGCTCCTTGCCATTCCCAGGGTAAGAATAACATGAATAAAAATCACAGAATAATCTGCCTCAAGTTCCATACCTGGGACTCGGAAATCTCCAGATTCTTTCTTGAAGGCTCATGATAGTATAGCAAAGACTATTACCAATCTAACTCCATGGGCTCCGATTGCAACATTCAAAGTTAAAAAGAAAATGCCTTGTAATGTTTTTTTAAAGACTCTATATTTTAGATAGATTGTGTTGAGTGGGAATAATGATTTCAAATACTCTTGTAAAATTATAAGCAAAAACTGTTGGCTTCATATTTTTTTTATTTTGCAGAGTAATTTCATTCATGTTATTGAATATCACGCAATGATGATAACATTTTTAAGTGCTTGTGCCTGCCAAGTGCTGTTTTAAATGTTTCACCTGCATGACCTCACTGGAACTGCCCCATTCCCCCATGAGGTAGCTGCTGTTGTTCCGGCAAGTGTAACAGCTCGTGACTGGGGAAAGAACCAAGCAGAGAGTTCGGAGAATAGCCTTTATTCAGCCATCAGGCTCAGCCAACTTCCGACCATCTGACCCCCCTTCCTCGTTCTCCTTCAGTTTTTATACCCTTGGTAGGACTCAAAAAGCATCCAATCAGCAACAAGCTTTAACATCCAATCAGCAACAAGCTTTAACATTCAATCAGCAACAAGCTTTAACATCCAATCAGCAACAGTGGAATTTAAAAAGTACCCAATCAGGATCACGTGAGCAGCGGGGTCGGAGGACGGGAGCAGGTGGCCAAGCACCGAGCTCAGGCCTGCCGGACTGGACAAGGCCCCGGCCCCAGCAGCGTGCACCCGCCCGCCTTGGCCTCCAGCCGGCCCAAGGGGATGCGGAGCAGCGGGGAGGCGGTGAGCGGCCACGTCCTGGCGCCCCACGGTTTTCCCGTCACTGTTACCACCCCTGTTTCACAGGTGACGACACACTCACACAGAGCTGGTCAGTTTGGGGATTGGAATTGAACTCCGGCGGTCTGGTTCTAGCACCCGCAGACCCAGGTTGACCACTGCCCCACAATCCCAGCACTGCTGTCAGCCCAAGGCAAGGTGACTTTTGTTTTTCTTTACAAATTTAGTATATTTAACCTTTATTAAACAGAGGAGACACCAAAGCCTAACTTATAAGGTCTATAAAAAGGTCAAAAACTTGTGACTTCATCAACCTTGCAGGAAAACCTAAACAATGATCGTGCGCCAAACCCATTGATGCCCTCTTTTGGGAGACCAAAATTTTAGTTCCTATTTATGAGTCTTTGACGGATACATGCCTGTCTTTTTTTTTAGGGGGCTATAACTAATCTATTTTCTCTAACCTTTCATGCTGTGTTTCTGTTATAAGTTTAAGGGATAACTATCATTTTTTACAAAAAAAAATAAATAACCGAGTTCAGCACAGTACTCTGACACACTACGGTCCTGGGTGACGGTGTGGGCTCCCACTCCACGCCAGCATGGCCACGTCATCAAACCTCTCTTCACGTCAGCGTTCTCTGTCAAATGGGGATGAAAACAGAACTTCTAGGATTGGGGTGTTGTGAAAAATAAATACATTAGTATTTATAAATTGCTTAGAAGTGTGTCTGACATAGTGAATGGCTCTCAGGTGTTTCTTAGATAAAAACAAGTTTTTGTGGTAATTTTGGGCTGGAGGAAGGACAAACATGAGCAAAAGCATGAAGCTGAGAAAATTTAGCTTACACACGTCCACTTGATTGGAGAACACGAAAAATATCCCCAGAACAGGAGTGAGAGGTTCCAACAACAGGGCGAGAAGACTGGACTTGCAGTGAGGTTTCTGACTGTGGGGTATCATGATCAGAGTTGCGTTTCAGGGCTGGTAACTGCTGTGTGTGTGTGTGTGTGTGTGTGTGTGTGTGTGAGAGAGAGAGAGAGAGAGAGAGAGAGAAAGGAGGGAAAAGGGAGAGAAAGATCTTTCTCTTTGAAAAAAAATCTTTGAGAAAACGTAATTAAAAGCTACTGTAAATTCAGTAATGCTTGAATAGAGTTTATAGTCTACCAGTCATGAAAATATCTATACACAGTTATAAAATGGTACATTTAGGCATGCATGAGATATTCATTATTTGACTGATGAAACACTTGGGGGGTATATGAGACAGATGATCATGACAAATCCCGTGTTCGCATGTCGGAAGAAAAGGATATGAGGACACTTCATATAAGAGTTGCATTTGGCTGCTAGTAACAGCCCCCATCCCCCACAAACAGCTACCACTTAACACAAACAAGGGTAAATCTCACAAAAGTGAGTCCCGAGGAAGGCAGGCACAGCCTCATTTGAAAGCCCGTGGTCATCTGAGGCCCAGGACCTTCTATTCTTTTGTTTTTCTGCTCCATCCTTCTAGTGTGTAGCTCTCGTGCTCCAATCATAGTCCAAGTGCTGCTGGAGCATTAGCCATCATGGCTACGTTACAAGCTGGAAGGAGCAGGAAAAATTGAGGGTCACAAAGAACAAACCTTCTATCTGAATTACTCCATTTGCAGGGTCTTCCCCAGACAGTGCACAAACACTGTGACGCTCAGCTCATCTGCCTAATTCAGTCACGGGCCCACGAGCCAGTGTCAGGAACAGGAAGACCGGGAGATGCGGCCTTTATCCCAGGTAATGATCTGCCCAGCCAGTCCCCGAAATTCTGCTCCCAAGAAGGGGAAGGGACACGTGGGGGACCCCAGGTTTCTCTGACACATATTGGGAGAGATTATTTATTAAGAAATCTGATCATGAATAAGCAGAAAGGGGATTGACTGTCAAACTGGAGGATGGCAACACCAAGCGTTGGTCTGGTGTTTTCTTTTTGATTTTTTATTATTTTGTCTTCTCTTAATGCTTTGGCATGTATCTAAAAATATAGGTAAGAATGAAGGGAAACACAGTAGAGATGCTACTGAGCAAGATTTCTAAAGAGATAGGAGAAAACAAATCAAGCTCAAAATTCCATATACACAATTTTTTTTCAGTTTTGAGAATAGATTTGGTAAAAATTGTTTTGATAGACTAGTGAGAAATGCTAAGTCTTATATGTACAGGAAAATATAGATATCTAAATATCTTCCTGATTAGTTTCCTGGGGCTTCCATAACAAAGTCCTCCATCAAGGCGTTCGAGCCTTCCAAGGGCTGTGAGGGAGAATCTGTCCCACGCCTCTCTCCACACTTCTTCTGGCCCCAGGCATTCCTTGGCTTGGAGGTGGCTGTCTTCTCTCTGGGTCTTGACATCACCTTCCCTCTGTGTGTGTCTCTGTGTCTAAATTTCCCCTTTTATAAGGACCGCCGTCATATTCAATTAATTAATGACTTCACCTTAACTTGATCATCTGCGAGGACTCTACTCACAAGTAAGGTCATGTTCATAAGTATCGAGAGTTAGGACTTCAACATTTTTAGAGGGAACACCATTCAACCCCTAACATTTAATTTAAGAAAAATCATTATGATGATGTTTCTATTTAAAAACAAATTTAACTATTATATAATCTACCTGTTGCTATAAAATGCCAAAACAATTTCATTCATTCTCTATAAAAATTTTAAAATGTAATGAGTACTTTTATACTTTATACTTTCTCCATGTCAAATATTTTATGTATTTGCTTTAGAAAGTTTCTTTACCCATATATATACATATATATATATATATTTTTTTTTTTTCAAGAAAGAGTCTCACTGTGTTGCCTGGGCTAGAGTGCCGTGATGTCAGCCTAGCTCACAGCAACCTCAAACTCCTGGGCTCAAGAAATCCTTCTGCCTCAGCCTCCTGAGTAGCTGGGACTACAGGCACGTGCCACCATGCCCAGCTAATTTTTTCTATATATTTTTACTTGGCCAATTAATTTCTTTCTATTTTTAGTAGAGACGGGATCTCACTCTTGCTCAGCCTGGTTTTGAACTCCTGACCTTGAGCGATCCTCCTGCCTCGGCCTCCCAGAGTGCTAGGATTACAGGCGTGAGCCACCGCGCCCAGCCCCCTTTATCCTTATATATATTAATATAAATTGGCAGCCAATTTTACTAAAGGAAAAGTATAGAGAGATTACAAGATTCAAGGTCGACATTCAAATTCAGTATCTTGGTTAAAAGTGATCATAAAAATATAGGTATCACACAAATAGCTGTATACGAATGTATATAACATCTTTATTCATAATAGCCCCAAAATGGAATCAGCCTAGGTGCCATTCAACAGCTGAATGGTTAAAGAAAACTATGGTACATACCTACCAGGGAGTACTATTCAGAAATAAAAAGGAACAAATTATTGATGTAACAACTAGGATGAATCGCCAGAAAAAATGTGCTGAGTTAAAAAAAAATCAAATTCCAAAGGTTACATATGTTATGATTCTAATTTTGTGATGTTTTGGAGTACCAAAATTTTAGAAACAGAAGACAGATTATGGTTTCCAGAGCTGGGCATGGAGGAAGTGGAGTGGGAGGGAGGAGAGTGTGGACTCGTTTGGCATCTGGACTCTGGTGGTGGGAGTATGAGCCTACGCAGGAGACAGAACTGGGTAGAACGTAGCACACTCACACACACAGGAGTGCAAGTATAACTGGGGAAATCTGCATAAGATTGGTGGATTATGTCAATGCCAATATCCTGGCTTTGATATTGTATCATAGTTTTACAAAAACGACACCATCAGAGAAACTTGGTAAGGAGTGCGTGGTGTCTGTTGTACTAGCTCTTAAAACTGTATGTAAATCTACAATTGTCTAAATAAAAACTTCAATGAAAAATAGTGATCTTAAGCCATGGCTCTACATAGTTTTTAACTTGTTTGTTTTTAAAATAAGTTTTGTTATACTTTTTCACTACAGGGCTGTGGTGACATGCAGTACAACTATAATAAATGTTATTTCTTAACACATCAATTAGGCACCACAAATACAAAAAGCAAAGTTAAAAGTAGTAAGTCAAAGAGGAAATTAGTGAACACAGAACAGCAAAATAACATCTAGATAAGGGATGAGAAAGATGACTAAAAGAAAGAATTTATTTAGATATGGATATTTCATAAATATTAGGTACTCTGATCTTTGACAAAAAGACAAATTCACAGCCATTTATTGTGGGTTTGTAAATCTCCCCCTTACAATATAAACTCTACTACATTATTCAACGAATTTCTCCATTATCTGTAGGAGAGTTATAATGTAGGGCTAAAGAAAAATATATGGTTAAATTATGTTTAAAACCCACATATATAAATTACACATATATACACATATATAAATTACTCCCATGTATAAATTACATTCCAAATAGAAATTCTTTTCCATTTATACCTGGAAGAATTGCAACATTCAGTGCAAACTTTGCTAACTTCGCTGAGTGTCTGAATTGCCTGATTGTCTCAGGAAGGCTCATCCTCACCACCCCATTTAAAATTCCAGACTCCCCACTCCCCATAATTCCCTGCCCCTCTTATCTTGCTTTCTTTTCTTGTTTCTTCAACACTACCTATATTCTAGTATACTGTATAATGTATTTATTACGTCTACAGTTTTTATCCGTCTTCTCCATCCAGACTATAAGCTGAATAAGGGTAGCAATTGTTTTGAGGAGATGGGAAAGGCGTACATTGATGTACTCGAACATAGTAGGTGCATAATAAATATGTGTTTATTCAAGGAATTAATTTTAAGCATTGTATGGTCTAATGTTCACTTCACAACTTTTAGGTAGAGACTGAAAAGCAAAGAAAACTTGTGTATGATCCATTGTTGCTGTAGCCATGGCTGCTGCAGAGACACCATTGCGTGGACATAGGTACGGCATAAGCACTCGGGCCAAGGCAAGAACAAAGGAGTCAACCTTAATAACACTGTGAATAACGATGATAGTGTTATTCAGCACCTATCATGGGCAGAATATTGTGATGCATGTTTAAAGGTATTAAAATATGACCGAGACATGGCCATGTTTGGGTAGTTTATTGTCCAGAAGGAAATGCAAAAACACATCCACAGATAACAACCCTCACCACCTATAAAATCGTCAATGCCATAAAAGAGTTATAGGCAAATGCTATGTAATTCTGAAAGAAAGAAAGAAGAAAGAAGGAAGGAAGGGAGGGAGGGAAGGAGGGAGGGAGGGAGGGAGGGAAGGAGGGAAGGGAGGAAAGAAAGAAAGAAGAAAGAAAGAAAGAAAGAAAGAAAGAAAGAAAGGAGGGAGGGAGGGAGGGAGGGAGGGAGGAAGGGAGAAAGGGAGAAAGAAAAAACGAGCTGACCTCTGAGTGGAGGCCATCCCTGAGGGACTAGAATGTGAAGATGGAACAGGACTTCAGCTCGAGGAGAGGGGACCCTCTCTGGGAGGGACCTAGAGCACAGGTGCGGAAGCTGAAGCCACAGGGCCTATAGGAGGAGCTTTACTTGACTCAGGAAGCAGAGGTGTGGAGCAAAAGGGGGAGAGTTAGGAGTGAATCCAGGTAACCGAGGACTTGGGGGCCAAATAAAGAATCACGGTCACGGTTGATGAGGAGCTAAGATGGTGTGCAGTTAACTAGAAAACATGGGTTCATAATGCGGTTGTAATAATGCCAATTGTTCACCAGTACAGAGCACATGCCATCAGGTCCCGGATCATGCTGGTTGCCATGTCCACAATAGAGGGAAGGTCCTGAGCAACCTTCTCCAAGGACAGTCGTGTTCGAAGGTTTTATCAGCCCCAACCCGGTTAGATCTACAGCCATAAGTGAGGATGCCCATAGTGGTCCATGTTCCAGAGACCCTAAATACTCCTTTGATGTCTCACTTAGCGATAGAGGCATAGAAAAGTGAGGGAGAAGGAACTATGTGTTCACTTAAGATGCATGTGCTGTAACTAATTGCATTGAGTTTCATTGCAGTTCACCATCTTGGTTTGTTCACTCTGTGTTTCCAGCCTAAGATCCATCCACAAAGTAGAATCCACCTGGCTTTCCAAGTGACTACAGGCCAGGGCAATGCCATGTCTTCTGGATACTTTACTGAGATCCCGACTGGCCTCTACACTGATCCCAACACAGCACAGAGGTGAACGTGCATTTCCAACAACGGTGGGGGGTTTGTGTTGACCAGTCCATCCTCTCCAGTCACCTGTCCATCACCCTGAGCCACAGCATGATCTTGTGCAATAGCACATCAGGGCCAGGGTACATTCCAGGGCAGTGAGCAGAAGCTGGTAGGACATGCCAGCTTCCAGTTATAGGAACCGGGCAATGACATTGGCCACATCACCACCATCTTCTTTTGGGCTGTGAGAGATGCAAAAACTTAAAAGAGGTTTTGCTTTAAAAGGTGACATGGTGACATGCAGCAAATAAGACACTTATATTTAATTTATATTCCAGAAGATTGATTTATTGTGTCATCTTTTTGTCAACTTTTAAAACAAATTTCAGTAACACATTTCCTTTCTTTATAAATAATCATAGCAAATTACTGTTCATGTATCTAAAACTTGGAAATTTTTAAAAAATAGAACTACAAAATCAGAAAAACAGCTTTAATTTGGAAAGACTTTCAAAATTGCTTCTTTATAATAAATCCATATATAGCATGAAAAACATATTTATATCACCACAATGTATTTTATTTGTTTGTTTTGGGGTTTTTGAGGGAGGAAGGGAACTTTGTCCCTAATTGTGTATCATCTCGTTGTCATCATCCACGGAAGTAATCCCTCAACACGTGATAGTTATTTCATTCATTCCTCATAGAAATCCAGGCTGATGGTTTGTTAATCTTATTTTCCAGCTGATGAGAATGAAGTTCAGAGTGGTCAAAGAATGACACAGCTGAAACTGTGTAGCACAAAACTCAGATTGTATGATTCCAAATTCTATGCTTTTCCCCAAACGCTGCATTTCTTTGCACGTAGTCAATCGTGGTCTGTGCACACATGTGTGCACATGCACACGCACAGCACACATGGAGCCTGGGAAGTTCTCACACTAAGCAGTTCACTTCTGCTCCTCCTCCCTTTCTTCCACACGTGACTTTCTCCCCAGAGCAGCTACGTGAAGCAGAGGGTGCTCCAGGACTGAAACCGTGTCTGCAGAACAGTGCCTGGCTCAGACACTTCCCATTTCCTCCTAGAATACCTACAAAAGCACTGAAAAGGATAAAAACACAACAACACAGAAAGCTAGGACTGTCAATCACCCGCCCCCGGCCAGACTCTGGGAGCCAAGCCAGAGTAGGAGAAAGGACAAAAGTCCTGGATTGAGAAACACACCCACACCAGCGCCCGGCTAGGGCAGAGGCCTCCGCCGCCTCCGCTCCTTTGCCTTCTTGAGGACTCTGATTACTTGGGAGACCGCTCTCATTGCCTCTCTGTGGCACAGAAGTTGTTTTTGGAAGAAACCAGAGTGGTAAATAACATGGAATCCATTGTCTAGAAAGTGAAACAGGAAAGACAGGGCAGAAGCCTGTGCCATCCAGTGCCATCCCCGCTCTCGGGCCTTTCCTGGCCCCACTCTGATCTCACCCCAGCATGGCTTGGACCTGTCCCCTCTCTCCAATCCTGCCGGAGGGCTCAGCCCTTCCCTCTCCCTCCCCTGGCTTCCTAGAAAGGTCCCCCTGCCCCCAAATGGCCCCATTCCAAAAGTTCTGCCCTGAAATCAAGAGGGTTTGGTCAATGCCCATTTGAACATCCTCTGTCCGTGGCCTCGTGGTGGTGGGCTCTGAAGTTCAGGCTCAACTTTGCAGCCCCCACCCAGGCCCCACCCAGAGGGCACATTGCGTCCTCCTGTAACTCTTTCCTCTGGGCGGTCCCTGAGTAAGTAAAGCTTGCTCTTGGGGCCCTCACCAAGGAGGCTTCTCCTTCTCTCTGCCTAGAACGTTCCATTCCCACTATCCTTGGCTTGATCCGTTCCTCTCCATTCTCTCAGATGCAGCTCAAGGAAAACCTCCCAACCCTATCAAGCAAGGCAGGCGCCTTCTCACAGGGCACATGCTGAAGACATTTGCGGACATCACAAGCACAGCTGAGCTGCGATCTGGTCCTCGTGTGCCCCCGCAAGGTAAACTCCTGGAAAGAGTTTCAGTCCTTAATGCAAAAGCTGTTTCTGCAGCCCCATTCCACAGCCGGCACCCGCGGGCGTGCAGCAGAGAAGGCAAAGGCTCTGCAGTTTTGGTGCTTACAAATAAGCAGTCATACAAATAAGCAAGATAGTTTCTGAGAATGATGGGTACTCCTTGGCTATAGCTTCTTCTTTGCCCAAGATTTTTGTTTTTAATAGTCAGAGTCTTGCTCACCAGCTAGAGTGCATGGCATCATCGGAGCCCCAACCCAGGATTTTGACATAAAGGACATGCGTGGTGAGGTGGCTGAATGAGTATCAAGTGGTAAGTAAGCACCACTGCCCTGACGCTAATGAAGTTCTGAGTGTAGAAACTGTGTGATAAACAGTGGAGAAGAGAAGAGGAAGACACTTAAGGAGAAATTTAACACTGAAGGTTGATAAAGGTTTTCTTGACTTTTTAAGATAGTGGCAAAAAATGGTTGAAGAGATACAAGAAAGGGAAGATGACAGATTAGTCAATAAATTAATATAAAAGAAAACAGCAGTATTGAGTGTTTGCTTGAAGAGCAAGGAGCATAACTTCTCCTCTGACATGAGCTTAAGGGATATGTGAGATAGCTCAGCGATGGGAAAATGATCTGCAAGTCAAGGGGGGTTGTCCGGATTATTTCTGTTTCCTTTGAAGGTTAGACGCCCAGTGTGGGATGAGGAAGGGCTAGGTTGGGGGTGTAGGAACATGGTGAAAGTGTGCGATGATCCCTGTGGGGAATGGCAAAGGCAGCTTTCTGGAAGCTGAGAGAGGAGCCCCCCCCAGCCGCATCCATGTCAGCAGTGTGGACGCCGTCGATGTCGAAGGCAGGGACGTCACTCCCGTGACTGTGTGACTTTCCGCAGAGGAGCCCTGCCAGCTCAGGTGCAGGGAGAGCAGAGGTGCACGGAGAGGATCACTCGCTGCTAAGAAAAAGCTCGAAGCCCACAGGTGCTTGGGGTTTAGGGCTTTAGAAAATGGCCCGTGCCTGGTGTCCAGTGATGCAGTGCTGATGCCAAACATATAATACGGTTTGAAAATTGTGCTTCACAAAGCGAAGATAATTCGTTAGTTTAAATTCTATCAAGTCAGGCAAATACAGTACATAAGATAATTTGTGCTTCCAGAATGATTAAATCTAAGCCAGCAACTTTCAGTTCTCTGGCTTATTTTTATTATCCATCAAAATATTTCCTAGTGTTTTATGACCTGACTAATCTAGCATTGGACTGTCCTCACATTTCCAAGGCCAGGACAATCCATCTGTGTGCCAGGGCCCACTCTTGGACACACCTCTAACTGCCCCAAATGTTGACCACTCACAGGAGATACCAGAATCCCAAGAGCAAACAAGGGACAAATTTGCATCAGATCTCAGGCCATACGGTTGAAAAGAGGGACGTGGTTGGGCAGAGAACCAACAAATTTTTGAAAATGGGACACATGAGAAATGACCCTCCATTGCCTTCCTCACATTCGATTTCTCCTAACCAGAGTAAATGCTGTGTGGCTCTCTGCCGCCCAGAGAATAAAAAGGCGTAAGCCCTGTGGGCGCTGGCCTCCGGCACTGCCTCCCTTGGAACTCGGAGCCTGGGGCAGAGACGCTGCTCCTGTGTGCAAAGCACCTTGGCGCAGAGTCAAGCCTGAGTCTGTAATTCGAGCAGGAAGGGGTGGGTGTGTTTTCAGCACGGGCAGGTCAACTGGGGAAAAGGTGATGTTTACTTCAGGGCTGGGGAAACGTGAATTTACTGCATCTCAGGAGCTGAAATAGCAGCGAACGACACGGAGCCAGCGCAATCGGCGCTAGCAACGACAGCGCTGTCGTGTTTAGGCTAAAGGGGAAAGTTAAGCAACCCTCCAAAAAAAAGTAAAAGAACAAAATCTGGAGCCTACTAAGCCTGTGTCAATGGGCAGAAATGAAGTGAAGGGTTCAGAAAAGGAAGTGGGCAGGGCAGGCCTGACGTCCGCCACTGAGACGTCCAGGGCCGGCTGGGCTGCCCTCCGTGTGGGTCACATAGGCTGAACCTCCACTCAGAATGAACAAGTCTCACAGCCTTGGAAGGGGAGGAGGGGGAGGAGAAACAAAGGAAGAGGCTATGTGAGTTTATAAAAATCCACAGGCTGTTGCAGAAGGGATCATTGTGCTTTCCACATGCATTTGTTTGTGTTCTTGAAATTTGCCATTTACAGAATCCCTGTGACCAAACTCATACAGAACTTGTCATCACAAATCTCTTGGAGCAAATTGAGCCTATGTTGGGGGCCAAATATAAAAGATGTTGGACCAAAGGTACAAGGGTGAATCTGGACTTTTATATTTAAAGGTAATATTGTGGCTAGCGTTTTAGGGTCTTACCAAATGGTCAAAATAAACTGAAGCAATAAAAAATTATTTGGGCAATTTGATCAATGAAAAGAGCTAATATTCATCACACAGGAGAAGACAAGAACAAAATTAAGTAAAATCTACCCTCTTTATTTTCAAGAGCACATTTCTGAGCATAAATTATCTTGGGAAAATGCCTGTATTCGTATTTTTGACTATCTAATACAGCCATATGTTTAAACAAGGGTTCTTAAAATTATTTAGGGAATGAAACATCAGAAAGTTATGAAACATGATAAAATATCAATGTTTACTTCTATTTTTAGAACTAAATTTTTCTTTAATGCTTGAAAGTATGGCAACATTGAAATCTTACAGTAAAAATTCACAAGTATGAACATAGCTATCCATGAAAATTCAGCTGTCAAACCACCTCAGTTAACTGTTCCCAAGGTATTCTCCTAAGGTTTAGTACCTGTTCACTCTTTTTTCTTATCAGTTTAAGTGGTTTCTGGCAGATAAGCAGTAGAATGTGGCCAAAGATTTAAGAAAAAGTTATTGTGAAACTTTTTAAATTGAGAAGAGTCTATTCATTTTCTCAACCTTGTGTGCATACCTAGGAAAGGTCACTATTTTATTTTAATGGTAAAGCCATTGGTTCAGTCTGTAGAACACATGTTTTACACAGGAATATAGTTAGAGAACCATTGCTCTAAGATGTCTTTCACTTCCTGTGTTCTGTCTTAGAATATAGTAGAAATGTGTTTTTTTTAAGAATATGTGTTTTCTGCCTGCAAGAATGAAGCCACTCTTATTTTTCTGACTTCATTGTCTATTTTTATATTTTTCTATATACATTTTGTACTAAATATCCCTTTCTAAAAGAGGTATAAATAAGTTACTCAAATACAACACAACAAAAACAAACACTGAGTTTCCAAAAAATAAACTTGGGAGTCTAGGAATTTAGAGTTTTAAAATTTCTGTTTAGACATTTATTCAGTCGTTCATTCATTCAGCAAATAATTAAAGTGAGCCTATTCTTTGCTAGACACTACCCAGCCCGGTTATAAAGCAGTGGATAAAATCTGTCAAGTGCCTGTTCTCAGGGAACATTCTGGAAGGTGTAAACAAGGGCTAAACAATTAAATATTTATTTAGTATCATAACATGTCTGGTGGTTGTATTATTAAAAATTAGCAGGGTGAAGATGATAGAGTGGAAGATTTTACCTAGGGTGGCCAGGGAAGGCCCTGCAGTCAAAGTGGCTTTTGTACAGGGGACCGAGAGACAAATCCAGCCCAGGCAGCAGCTATCTGGGACAGGAGAATTCCAGGAAAAGGGCCCAGCAGGTGTACCCGCTCTGGGCAGGATTTGCTCTTTAACCCTCTGAGAACTAATTTGCTCACAAAACCTTTGTAGCGTTACACATTTAAATAGCCTCCAGATGACTTCTTTTATGAGATAATGTAAAGTCAAAGTCCTTTGGATTGAACTTTTTGTCTTCTCGGAATTCCAATATCACCTGGACCAGGAACTCCTGTTGACCTGACTCGATTTGGAAGGCTTCTTTTCTGTTTCCACTAACCGGGCGCTTGTTTACCTTCCTTCCGGCACCAGGGCAGAGAAAGATGAGCTCCTGCGATGGGGCCAGTGCTCTGTGACTCCGGGCAGAAGCCTGCTTTGAGAATGCACCCGGCTCCTGCCAAAGCTCATCCCTACATTTTCCCGAAAATTGTTGGAGAGATTCCTCATTTGAACCAGATTTCTTTGAAATCAACAGCCAGGAAACACAAGTAAGCAAACAGGGGCGGCCGCCCAGGATCCCCCACACCTCGTTGGGGGACAGCAAGGGGACGGAGGAGCAGGCCGTGTGTCCTCTGCAGAAGGCCGGTTTCCATGGCGCTGGGGCCGCGGAGGGCAGTGCTCAAAATCAGGTTTCACAGTGAAACCAGCACCAGAAAAAAACCAAATGCTCGGTCAGTATCACAAAAGGTGTGCACTGTGCTACGGGCATACCGGTTCCACCTGATGGCTTTTCAGAATCACTCTTTCCAGGACACTTTTAGTCTCTCGCTAGAAACTGCAGAGGGAAAACTCACATGGCCCCTCTCCTGGCCTCAGCTGCTGTTTTCTCCTGAATATATTGGGGCACGGGAGGGGTCTGAGCTCTCCGAAGTTTTACTTATATCAGTACGCAAACACTTGACCCAAATGATGACTTTATCCTCCCGTCCAATCAACAACAGCTCAGTGGCCATTACTGACAAGTTACTTTTTCAGGGCAATGCAGAGAATATGACCATAATCCTTGTGCAATGGCAGGAACTTCAACCTTTGTGTTAATTTAAGTGATCAAGGTCTGTGAAGGCTCTTCTTGTCCCATCGGACTACATGGCAATATATTTTATTTCATAATCATGCCTCCTGGCAACCCCTGTCTAAATTACACTATTGGGACAGAGAACGTATCGCAGCAGTGGCAAATATATCTTATCTATTACAAAACCAAAGCTCAGGCTGAAAGTAGAAAGGGCGTTTGTCTGAAATTCTGCTCTTCCCTGCAGACTCTGCTCGGCAGCTCATGTTCCTCTGCAATGCAACTTCTGCATTTCACCGTCGGAGGGGAAACTGCTCGGCAGCAGTGTCTTTAATTATCTGAATTCATTGTTTTATTTTAAAAATCATTTAAAATATTTTAGAAGAGATGGTAAGAAGGAGGATGGGCTTCCATAGAATCTAATGTTTTAATTCTTTAAAAACTATCTGAAGCACGTGGGAAAAAATGCTAAGAAACAGCAAAGCTGGGTGGTGAGGACTTGAGTGCTCATTATAGTAGTCTGTCTTTTGGTAAGTATATATTGAATAATAAATATCTAGCAGTAATACATATTTAATAATAAAACGCACTAGTAAAAACACCCCTGGATGTTGTGACTCCACTAATTTACATAGCTAAATATATCTGCACATTTTTTCATGTATAGCACTTGCAATTAATGTTTAGACCCCTCCCTCCACCCCCCAGAGGTTTCCAAAAGGCAGACAATGTAATCACTCTACATTACAGCATCTATTTTCTGTTAATTGATGATATTATAAAAGAATGTAATTAAAAACTCTTAATGCTGTACCTTCCGGCTGCCCTGCTTATGACAAGACAGTCCTCCCCACGGTGCTAAGACGCAGCAGCTATAAGTGGACATCGCCATCAGCTGACGCAGCCCCAGCTCCAGGAGGTGAACGCTGACCCCAGCCTGATGTGCACGGGTTAAACCCTCAGCCTGCATCAGGGCTCAGAGACGAAGGAGGAGATGGATGCTGCACATGCCACCCGAGTGTAACCCGCTTTCTGTTACTTAACTGCCCCAGATACACCTTTCTAAAGAGAATACATCAAACTAAACAAAAGCAGGATATTTTTATTGTCTCTTCTGTTGAGTAGTGCATTCTTCACAAATCCTTAGGTGCTTCAACATTTCATATGTAGCTAGCTTGAATCCTCAGGGATGTGAGGTGTGTTACTCAATGTTGATTTTTCCTACCTGTAGCACTGACCACTTGTGACCACAGGCCGCTGTTTAGATAACCCTGTGCTGGCTTCTCCTAAGCCCATTAGTGCAATGCAGTAGCCTCAAAGCATATGGCATCCCAACCTACATCCAGGTCAGATGAGGCACATGCCGCCACTATGCACAGGTGCACATCTCCATGGAGAGCCCTGAGTTCTCTTGGGGCGACCTTCACCTCATTAGGACAAAGTCAGAGAAAGCCGCACACCCCAGCTGTGTCTTCTTAAAGGACGGAGACATGCTCTGCAAGGGGAAGGAAAATGTTAGGCAAAATCAGTTGCCTTGCCTGGCCACACCGGTACAGTTCATTTTACATCCTGATTTTTCTACTTATCAATCACCTGTTAGCCCAGCACAGAGCTGTGTGTGTCTCTTGGCAGGGGCCAAGAGGGCAGTGCAAAGATAAGATCAAAACCAACTATTCCAAGATTGTGAGGAAGAAAGAGTTGGAGATTGGTACTTTTCACCTCTCACTTCTAAAGTCATTCTCACCTTGACCTCAGCTCTCAGGCAAGAGGAAGGCAGCTGAGAACCACAGCAAGGGGTGGCTTAACAGATATACATTATGACTGAACAAAGTATTACGACAGTTCCAAGACAAGGTGGGGGCCGGGAGCCAGTGATAAAAATCCTGCGTGCACACATCACATCCTCGCACACCAGCTTTGAGGATAAGGCTTTTCTTAAAGGTGGATCAGCTGATTATAGATTAACATTTTTGTTTTGCATAAATAACACTTATAGTGTCTATTCTTAAATTATAGCTGGGACTTCTTTAAATAATTTAAGAAGCCCTCAAGAAACAATCTGAATGTAAAATCTTTTTAGATTTTTTGCTTTCCAATTTTTCACAATTATTCCACCTACATATAACTTAACAGGAAAAAATTTGGTGGCATGACTAATATTCTTTCCAAAATTTAACTTTATAAAAACAGCTTTATTTTCCCACTAGTAGTTCTTTATTAAGTGTTCCACCTAATACAAATATATGTTAAAGTATACAACAAAAATTCACAAAACATTGAGTACTATAAATGATGTACCTTGTTATTTCCCATTCTAACAATGTCGTTGAGCCAGTTCTATTCTTTTAAATGCAGGTCATGACCCACTAAATTGATTTAATGACCTGCGAACAGTCAGGACCCCCCAGCTTGAAAAACACTGACTTAAAAGGGCAGAAAGGAGAACCTTTATCCCCTGTGCCCTCTGCCATACCGCCCACCGCATCATAATGTAATGTCTACTATCTCAGAGGACAGACAGCAAATGCTTGAAGTATCAAAACTACTGAACTTTAAGCCACCGTTTTCTTTGTTTTGTCATGTTTTCCATCAAGACAGAAAATGAATACATAGAAAACTTCAGTGCCTCCTCCTCCCTGTGCTCAGTGCTTGCCCTATTCTTCCAAGTATTTTTTCCTCTAAGTCAGAGGTTGGCAAACTGCAGCCCATGGGCCACATCTGGCTTCCTTATGCCTGTTTGTGTGAAGTCGTGTTGGAGCACAGCCACAGTCAATTGTGTCTGTGCTGTCTGTGGCTGTTCTCAGGCTGCAGGGGCAGAGTGGTTTGCTCAGAGAAGGTCTGACCCACAAAGCCTAAGATATTTATGAACTGGCTCTTTACGGAAAAAGATTGCCCACCCCTGCTCTAAGTCACTTCCAAGCACCTGGGAAACAATGTTCCTCTGAGAACTTAGAAGCTTGTCCCCCATATCAAATTGTTTGCTTACAAACTTGTTTAATGCCATAACAAGAAGGCAGTATCATTTCCATTGCCATGTATGCATTAGAGCGAATAAATGATGAAGTCAGACCTAGAAATACTACACGTCTTATTGGTTTGAGATGAACCCTTTCCATTCTGTCTTAGTTTATTTTTTTTTGTTTGTTTTTCTCTGTTTAACATAATAACAGAGGAAAGAAACTTCAGGGGCCTGCAATTATAGACATGTTTTGTCATCTCATATTTAAGTCTAAAGATAAATGCAAAATTTGCATCCTATTTTATCCTTTAGTTATATTTATATTAAAATGTTTTAAATTACTTACCTTCAAGTAAAATTCATGGCCCAGAAAGAAAAGTCATGTGTATCCCAGAGCCTCAGGAAAGCCCTGAAATACTACAACAGAGCCCTATTTCCCTAAGGGTGTTTGTGCCTCTGTTTGAAAGCATGGCTTTAAGGAAAAATGACTATCACCCGAAATTTCAAGCACCATCCCATTCCCATTGAGGATGTCTGGGGCAAAGGCAACCCAGGGCTGGGCTGGGGGAGCAGTCAGCCTGGGGTACAGACAGTAAGTTCCGTTGCAGAGAATTTAAATACAACAAGTAAGCCAACTGAAGTTGACTTGCTTTTATCACAGTAGGTGAACAATTCTAAACACAGTTAGTGATAAAATACTTCTATACACACACACACACACAAATAGTTATTGATGAAAGTTCTAAATAATGGCTTTGATCACGGTTGAATTTCAATAATATACATTTATGTATTACTGTTGAACTGTGCCTCCCCCTGAGCTATGTTCAAGTAGTAACCCTGGTACCTGCGAATGTGACTTTATCTGAAAGTGGGGTCTTTGCAGAAGGGATTGAGTTAAGATGACATCATACTGAAGTATGGACATGCTCGTAGTCTAATGCGACTGGTGCCCCTACAAGAACAGGAGAGAGAGTGACAGACACACATAAGGCTACAGCCTGGGAAGAGGGAACAGAGACGGGATGATGCGTCTGTAAGCCAAGCAACAGCAAGGATTGCCGCCACTACCAGCGAAGGAGAGGCACGAGCCAGCCCTGTAGACTCCCGGCCTCCAGAACTCGGAGGGAATAAATGGCTGTTGTTTTAAGCAGCCCAGTTTAGGGCCATTTGTTACGGTGGCTCCAGGAAACTAATACACATATGTAAGCTTCAGTCAATTCTTGTGTGTTTTTATCACTTAATAAACATCACACTGTCCATGAAAGTTACTCCAGAAAATGCCGAGCTATGCCATCGGCCCAGCACACAGGGACTCAGCCACATGCCCTCAGGTGCCGGGCACAGCCTGGCACGTGAGCCATGCACGTTTGGCCGGGCGCTTTGCCAACCACTGTGATAATGCATATTCGTGCATTTAAACCTGGAGTTCTACATTAAAAGTGACAGTATAGTGACTGCAAAGACAAAGAAACACAACTTATTTTGATTCAGTTATTGGAGGTGAACATTTTATTTGCGTTTAAAATCTAAAATCAGTGCAACTAAGGACCGACTGCAAGAGGTAATATTTTTGTTTGGTAAATGCAAATTTTAGTTCATAAAATATTTTACTGAATTTGAAAATATTTTAGAATTAGAAATGTACAATTTGAACTGCTTTTTATTTGTTCCTAAAGAACAAATCAAGAAAATCATTATTATTACCGATTATTATATGATCATCACTAAAAATAATTTTGTTATGGGAAGGAAGGAAGTGTTAGAAAAGTATCTGCTCTGCATGTTAAATCTTCTGAGTGCAGCCGGCATGGCGGCTCGTGGTGCCTGTGGCTACTTGGGAGGCTGAGGTGGGAGGATCTCTTGTGCTCGAGAGCTGGAGGCTGCAATGAGCTACGATCACACCACTGCACTCCAGCCTGGACAACAAAGCGAGACTCACTCTCAGAAAAACATCTCATGAGTGCACCACTATTAAGCAGTAGCCAGGTTTGTGACCACCTACTCCTCACCCCCGAGGAGGACCACATCTGCTCTTTTATTCGACCGTGAGCTGGCACAAAGCTGGCGCCAGTGCTGCAGCACTACCACAGCAAGTGCACACAGTGTCTGCCCTCCAGCAGCTTGCAGTCTGTGGGCCGACCAGCACGGGAACCGTTACCCACAGCCGTGGCTTCCAAACCCAGCTGTGCATCCTGATCAACCACAAATCCTTTTTAAAAAAAATACAGGCATCTACCCTTGAAAACAGTTTTGTAGGCTCTTAGAAAGTTGCACACGCCCTTACCATATATGATCCAGCAATTCCACTTCTGGATATTTACCCTAGAGAAATAAATGCATGTCATGGCACAAAACCCTGCACATGAATGTTGATCTCAGCTCTATTCATAATTGCCCCAAACTGGAAACAACCAAAACGTCCATCAGAAGCTGAGTGAGTAAATCAACTGTGGTTTGTTCACACAATGGACCACAACCCAGAAAAAAGAAACAAACCTGACACAACAATTGGATGGATTTCAAAGGCATCATGGTGAATGAATGAAGCCAATCTCAATAGGTGATACGCCCTATGACTGCACTGGTGTGACAATATTGAAAAGACAAACTTATGGAGTTGCAGAATCGATTAGTAGTTGCCAGGGGTAGGGATATGAAGAGAGTGTGACTAAAGAGACAACCTGATGGAGTTTTCAGGGTTACTGAATTGTTTCTATCCTGATTGTGGTAGTGGTCACACAAATCCATACAAGTCGAAATTGACAGAACTGCCGCCAACCAAAAATATCAGCCGTACCACGTGGTTGAAGGGCCCATATGGCAGAGAACAAAGACTTGAGAAGCAGGTGACAGGGATGCAAAGAGCTGGAAAGAGGTTTCAAATGAATTCTGAATGTAATGGGAAAACTAAAGATTTTTCTTCATGAGAGAAACATGATTAGATTTGAGTTTTAGTAGGATCATTCTGTTGACAGACTGAAGATGGATTGGAGAGGGTTACACTGAAGGGAAGGAAATCAATTAGTATTCTATTTCAAGAGAGATCAATTAAGGTCAAGGGATAATAAATTCAGCTCTGTACATACGGAGCTAGAGACACTTACGGGGCTTTGAAGTAAAGATGTCTAGAGTCTGATGCTCCGGAAAGAGGTCTGTGCTAATAATAACAATCGGATAGTTGAACCTATCTGTGCAGAAGTTGCCTTTGATAAATTGCAGGTGGGGTCAGGGAGGAAGAAAGCAGCTTGGGATTGGGCCTAAGGGGAACCACAATATCTAAAAAGAGGAGAGAGAAAAGGGAAACAGAATGCGTAGCCAAAGAGAGTAGAACGAGAACCAGGAGAAAGCAGTGGTTCAGAAAATAAAGAAGGAAAGGAGAAAGGAGGTGACAGTTTCTATCCCTGATGCCCGTCAATCTGCTTGTTATCATCTGACTGCATGAAGGAGCAGCTGAGCTGCGCATAGAGTTACGAAGTCACAGATTTTGGCCACCAGAAGAGATGCCTACAGCAACCGAGCCCACATTGTCATCTAACAGCTGAGGAAATGCAGGCCGAGGGAATCTAGAAGGCTTCCTTGGGAGGACATAGTTCATTCCTGGTAAGGCCGTGGCTGGCACCCAAAATGCCTGGTTCTTAGAACGAAATAGTCGAGTTCCTCAGCAAGCCTTACTTAGGACAGTTTCTATTTCTAGTCAACACAGTTTCCCCACCAGTTCCCCTTACATCCGCTTATTAGAGAAAACCACTTTCTAACCCAACACGGATAGGTCAGACCAGGATGTCTGGATTCATTCCATCCTCCCATTTCTTAAGACAGTGCTACCAATCTGTTAATGGATTCTATTAATCTCTTAACCTGGCTAATTCGTTTACTTTCGTCTCCCCATCCAGGAGGAGGTGACAAACACTGCTTTTGAACTAGCCATACACAGAACCCCCCAAATGTGGCTCCTAGATAGGTTTCCCAGATAATTGTGATGGAAATTTTATTTTTTCCCAGCCTCGACTGCTCCATTTTCTTTCACAAAATATTTGCCACTTCTGCTTTCCAGGACATGGAGACAGTGTGATGCACACAGAATTCCTACAAACCGGGCAACTTACCCAGACCTTACAGTGGCTAGACAACTAGAACACATAACTTTTAAAAAATTCCATACATGTTTCAAAAATTTAAAATTATTTCATTATATAACCAAAATTACTCTTTGCAGAAGGGTTACGTATCATGCATTTCAGCCCCCAGTTTTCGGCTTACTTAGTCCTTTCTGTGTAAATCTTAGTTAATATAATAATACCTAATGTAAACATGCCAAAATTGCTTTCTGATGTAGAGATTTCTTCAGAATTTTATTTCACTTAGTAAATTTGGATGAAAATTTGACTCCAAAAATTACGAAAGGATAACCAATCTAGAACTGAAACTATGGACGTTTAGAGTATTATGAAGTCATTAAAATCTTTCTTGGATAAAGTAAGGAATGAGCAACTAGCAAACACAGCCAGAAAATAGGTAGCGCAGGACAAGACATAGTCGTGATTGCTAGGAAGGCTCGTGAGTGAACGTGTGTCCTGTAAGAAGTGGTATTTTAGCAGGACGTTAAAGTGCGAGTAGGTCTTAGAGGCAAAGAAGAGAAGTTCATTTCAGGATGAGAGGAAAATGGGCTGTGAAAGTAAAAGGCATATTTTGGGAAGTTCATGTGAGTGGGGCTTATGAACCAATGAAATGGCAGGTGACGCCAGATAGGTGCAGCCAGACTTGTGCAAAGCCTTGAGTTATGTTGCCACGAGTTTAGATATTTCTGAAAATGGACCAAGAGTTTTTGAGGTTCTAGAGGAGCAATATGGTTCTACCTAAGATTCTGGAAAGTGGTTCTGGTGACAGTGACTTTGGAGAGGGAGATATTTGAAAGGCCATCACGAAAGGCTCCAGGTGAAAGAGAGTGGGGCCCAAGGTACAGCGATGTGGGCAAGGATGGAAAGAAAAGAAGGAAAAGGAGGAGAGTTGAGAAAGAAGCATTTCAGAGAAAGAAGCAAGAGCCGTGGCGTCAGGGGCAGTCATCTGGGGCAGATGGCACCGTGCAGGGAACTGATATCGGACAGGAGAGACCAGTGTGATATGGTCAGCTTGGATGTGAAATACAGGAGACACGGGCCGTGGGGAAGAAAGGTCCATCACGTGAGGACACAGCGAGTTCGAGGTGACAGTGCAGAGGTTCGGACAGCCTTTGGAAATTCAGATCTAGCCATTCATGGAAAGACATGAAGATGTAGGTGCGTTACTGAAACTGTGCGGGTTTGAAATGATCAGAGGCTATGAGCTTTCCCTCGAACATTTAATTTAAATCTTTAGCAGTGAAAGAAAAGCCCAAAATCCACTAAGGAGGAGTATATAGGGTGGGGAGACTTTATTTTCTGACAACTGATTATAATCCTCCTAGTTTTGTGGGCAAGTTTACCTCCTACTATGTTAGCACCCAGGGACATGCAACACAACATAAAATGGAGACTATCAAATAATTTGCTTCTGTGAGATATTAGAATGAGGAAATATGAAAAACATTCCATGTTACGGTAAAATATCATACCTCAGAAAGGCATATACGTGTTAGAGCATAAAATTGTCTGCAATTTGTAAACATTCCACCAGTGGCTGCCAGGCAAAGCCACACTGTGTGTTGACATGACTTCTTTCTCCCTTGAGTCCTACTGCAATAATTTAAGAGACTTCTGTTATATCTCTTTAATGTCTCGCACGTTTTCCAATAGGTATGTGCCAAGTTTTTACTCTTCGAGGTCACCTAACCCTGGCCTGGCCTTGAAAATGAATCAAACTGCTTTTCTAAAAATGTAGGCTCCAGTCATCTGATAAGATGGGCAAGTCTGCTATATTTTGTGGGTTGTCCATTTTCATTTGTAAACTGAGCTCATTTTAGAGGAAATCTGTTCTCTGCGATTCTGATTTAGTCATCTTTATCCCAGAAAAGAGTAGTTTTTCAGGGTCCATTCTGACTCGGGAATATATTGTATAAATTGGCTAACTTTGAACCTCAAATTCTTGTATTAAAAATGCAGAAACTATGACAGCTTAACTATTTTTCTATGATTTAGGATTCAAGTCAAGTTAAATAATAACTGACAACATAAAATGGGAAATCCAAAAAGAATCATTATGATTCAAAATTCATTTGTTCTAATTCAAATAAAATTTTGAGAATTAACACTTATGTCCGGCTCGATTAGAATCTCAAGAGAATTTAATGTGGCCGACTGAGCAGACGGCTCTGTATTTTCTCTTTCCCAAGTTTGTATTTCTTTTAAAAAAAAGAATATATATAAATGAAAACATAACGTTACTGGAAAAGAAAAAATGGGAATAGCAGTGGAGTATAAATGCTGAAAAATTCTTCCCAAGCAAGCCCAAACTTTGCCACATGCACAGAGTCAAGAATACACGGAATTTCCCAAGAGTCAAACATCAGAGTGAGATCTGGAACTGCTGGGTCAAGAAGGTCCCCACCACTGATCCCCCAAATGGAGTCTACAAATGACTCTCAGAGGAAATGTTTCTCCCAAAGATAAACCCCAAACACTATGTTTTAAAGAAGATGAATTTCTCAGTGAAGTTTTAAAGGCCTGAAAGAAGCAGCGCAGACCTTCACATTAGTTGGCTAGGAAGGCAAGACTAGTGAACTAAAGCCGCAGTCTGAGTGTACACTCAGGGCCCAGGACACCCTGGCAAACTCACAGGGGCACTGTGGAGTTTTTACATTTTCGAGGGACACAGCCCTCTTGAATCCATCAGATACCACATGAAATGTTTGCTCTAGATAGTGCATGGTTTCAACGTTCGATTGCCCGACATTCCTTTCCATGATGCAACGCGGGGTTTGCAGCAGTTGCTATGATAAAAGGCACGTGGCACACGGAAATCGATGGGGAGCAGAGGATGCGAGTAGAGGTGTGTGATCTGATTCCAAAGTCTGAGAAGCTGTGCAATCCCCAGCAGGCACAGATAGCCCATTGGAGAGCGATGGTGATTTAAGAATGAAAGAAAAGATGTTTTTCTTTTAATATCTATGTATTCGTTTTTTAAATAGCTACTAAGTTGTTAGGGCATACACAGCTATTAAATTGTTTGGAGCTAACTACTTATAAACAGAACTGTTAGGAAGTTCTTTCAGCCTAGGGGTGCTGTGAAAAAAATTACTGAGACAATGACAGAGCCATGAACTGAGAGAGCTCAGAAGTCTCTGTGCTTTATCAGCTCTCAGGGAAACAAAACTCCCCAGTCTGGCAAGTGGCCCGGGAGGGGCGTGGGGAGGAGGAGGTCCTCAGGCTGCCTGATTGCTCTTCCTGCTGTTGACGCCTCACCCACTTATATGGGGCTGTAGTTCGCCATTCAAGGAAGAGGCCTGCCAGGAAACAGATGTGCATAACTGCAGAGGAAACCCACAACCACCGACATAAATCAACCCAGGCCTTCATTCATAAAAAAGAACCAAACCAAGTGCCACCCAACACAGGAGGAAAATACCAGCGTGGAAGATAATGGGAATGGTGAGCAAATAAAACAGCTCACCTGAGAGGAAACAGAAATAATAAAAATAAAAAAAATCCAATTTGATCCTGGGAGATTGGAGAGGAAATTGCACCCATAAAATTAGAATTAGCTACAATTAAAAGGAGGAGGAGGGAGGGAGGGAAGGAGAAGATAAAAAGAAGAAAACAGCACTGGCAGAAAAGGAAGAGGCACTGGTAATTAAAATATGATTGTCAAAATAAAAATTCCGTCGAAACACCAAGCTGGTTGTCTAGAAGAGGAGACTGCTCCACTCTGGAGAGCAGACAGTGGGACCACGGAGTCAAAGAAATCTCCCAGATTTAAAAGAAAAAAAAACCAGACAAATGAATAAATGAACATTTAAAAAGTCTTACAGGATATATCCAGGAGGTTCAAATTAACAGATATATTTTTTTAAATAGAGAACAAAAAGAAATGTTAGAAAGAAAGAATCATAGAAGTGATTGAAGCATCTTCTCAGAGCTGAAGTTTCTTCTATAATAGTCCACCAAGGACTGAACAGGATAAAGATAAAAATGCATCCATTCCTAGATAATTCCTGAAAAAATTTACAAACACCATGCATTAAAGGAAAATCCCAAAAGCTCACTCAACAAAAAATAGAGGAGGACAACAAGATATGCGTTTACCAGGGGCAGCTACAGGAAGCTCAGAAAACTTTCAAAGCTTTTGAAAAGAATCTAGCAGATCTTGGCCTTGTATCACACGTGAAAAACAAGTTGCAAAACAAATGGATAATCTCATCCTGCCAAGAGTAAATACACACACACACACACACACACACGCGTGCGCGCCCCTTGGAATGATGGAGACAGACAGATATTTAAAAACAATTAAAAGAACACACAGCAGACAGAGATTGGGGAGAAGAGGAGGTGGAGATGTTTGCCTTTTATCTTCACCACTTGATATTCTCCCATTTTTTTAAACAAGGAATATGGATTACTTTTGAAATTTAAACAAATGGAGATGGAAAAAAATCATCCTACCTTAATAGAATAAAAGCAGCATGAGGTACATAGCAGGCAATTAATCAATATTTGTTAAATGACTGAGTGAATGCAAAATATAAATATTTTTTCCACCAGCAATGGTATAGCTCTATCCTTTTATTCAGTATCTTCTAGAGCATTGATAAATTCAAATTTTCTGTCTTTTCTTAAGATATACTTGATAAACATATTTTCCTAGAAATGCATGCATTTCAGCTAGATATCAAAATGTATTATCTTATGGCTGTGCATTGTATTGCTTTACTTTTTAAACCTCCTGTCCATAGTTTTTCTTTTACCTAACAAACACCATACCTTTTATTTTAAAATCCTGTTCTAAGCAGACTTAATCTTTGTAACAGCCCTTTGTGCAGGAAGGTCATGCAGCCCAGCTCGGGTACAGCCGGGCAGCGGTGGACTCGACCCAGGCAGCCTGGCCAAGAGCCTGTGCTCACCACTTGGCTGCACTGCCCTCCCCGTGTCCTGATGTCCAACGCTGAATATTTGCATGTTCTTTATTTTTCTTTTAGCCGTGCCAAAGATTTGTCAGCTTTATATTTCACTTCAAATAATTAAGTTTGAATTGCTATGTTTATTATAGTTTTTCAGGTTTTGAGTCATTAATTTCTACTATATCTTTATTAATTTCTTTCTTGTGCTTTGTTGGGGCTTTTTTCTGGTGGTGGTGGGGCTTTGAGGGGGGCTTATGTCTTTTGTTTGTTTGTTTTTGCTTCTGGAGTGGAATAGATAGTTTCTTTTCATACTTTCTTATTCATAGATAAAAATCTTGAAAATCTGCAAAGTTTCCTCCTGGCACAACCTGGATGACATCCCATGTATCACGGGATGTGAACTATCTCTTCATTCAGTTTTAATTTTCTCTGTTATTTTCTTTGAGTTAAAAACTCAAAGCTTATTTAGGAAGTATTTTTAATTTTCGATGGTTTTAGATTTGGTGTTGAACTTTTTGTTATTACTTTAAGCTTAGTGCTATGGTCAGAAAATAGAGCCTATGGAATTTGGGATTTGCTGCGTTGAGCTCTTTCTTGAGATGCACCACAGACTCCTGAAGATAATGTTTTTTTTACAAATACTGAGTAAATAAAACATATTAATGACATTATTAAGTTCTTCTCTGTAAAATTTATCTACTTAACGTATATAAAAAGCAGATATTGTTAAAGTGTCCTAGTAAGACTGCTCTACCTATGTCTTACTGTATTTCTAAAAATTTTATTTGATATCTTTTGATGTCATGTCATTTGGCTCTTAAACATTCTGGCTATGATATTCTCATAATCAATTATGCTTTGTAATATCAATATAAAGTAGCCCACTTTAATCCCTTGTTTATTTTTTCTTAAATTTTACTTTGTATAATATGAATGTTGCTCTTTTGGGTTCTTTTTATTTTTTTATATGTCTTAATTTCTTTGTTCATGAGTTTGTGTGTTTTCTGTGTTATTGTGCTTCAGTACACACATGTATACATAAATAAAATTTAATATGAGAATTTTTGCATTTTATTAAGAAGTTCAATCCATTTATATTTATTATATACTATGGTGAGTGAGCTTCTTGGTAATAGTTCTGATAATATATATTTATATTTTTCAGCATCATTCTATGCTATTAACACAGAAATACAGCATTTAAAATTATATGTTACTCTGGTCTAGCTTAAGGCTTCTCATTCATTCATTCATTTATGTATTTGTTCCAGAAATATTTCTTAGTCTCCTATTATTTGCATGACGTTTTACTAACCACCAAAAACCCACTGGTAAAAAATACTTACATGGGGTTTTGTCATCATGAAGTTTACCTTCTAAAAATATTAGCAGCAGAAAATGATGAGTATCTGTGTGCTCTCTATCCAAGAGTCACTGTTCTCACTCCTTTCCTTGCTTTAACTCGTTGAATTATACAACAACAAAATGAGATCTTACCAGTGTGCAGACTGAGACAGAGTTTAAATAACGTACCTATTGTTATATATTTCCTATGCAGTGGATGCAGGGTTCGAATACAGACTTGAATACAGGGCCAGTTTCCATGAACACACTGTCCATCAATATGCCGGCCTCTCACCTCAGGCACCAAACTTTAGGCGATGCTCCCAGGTTACTGAGCCTCAGTTCCCGCCATCCCTGCACCACCAGTCCCGACGCTTCCCTGCCATTCACAGCAAGGGCCTGTGGCTGGCGAACACCCTGTCTCTTCAGCCTTAGGCTGTTTTCCCAGGAACCTCTAGCCATTCCTCTTGCTCACTGTGCCTCACTCTCACTGGCCCCACAAACCCTCCGAAATTATCTGTGAGCTCTGTTGGGTTCTGGGTCCAGGCAACCTTTGCCACAGAGGTGACCTCTGGGCTGTCCTCAGCTTCCTCCCACTCCCTCCACACACCTGTGGGACCATCTTGAAGCTTTCCGTGCCACAGGCAACTAGCACACTAAACTCGGGTCCTCACTCTACCTATTTGAGCAGTGCAGCCACCATCACTCTGAGAAGACCACCCTGAGTTTTGGAGGAGGGGTGGCCTATGATGCACAAAGTCCTTACTTAAAAGCATGACCCAAGCCCCCTGCCCTTGGAGGATTACTTTCCATCTTTGTGGATGGCTGCCACACACTCCCACCCTCAGCCCCTACATGGGGTGGACAAGAACCCTGACTCCCAGCTGCCTTCGTCACACTCTGCTTTGCCTGCAGTGTGGTGGGACCTGGCAGGTTTTCCCTTTTCTCTCTCTTTCTGTTCTGTCAGCACCTTCCTCACTCCACGATCAAATCCACTTTGCCTGGCTTTGACTATGTCGAAAGGGGAGATCCCCAAGTTGGGAAATCCTTTTCTTTCTCTACAAAGCTTAGCCTTCAGGCTCTGTGTGTTTTTGTGAACTCGAATATCCTAGTGAGCATGCCAGAAGCTGCCTATCCTTACACACGTGGGTGAACCTGTCCTCTGCGTTCCCCCTGGTCACGGTCCTGTCCCAGGGCAGGTGGCTGCCAGGCTGGGGGATGAGAGGGCCGTGTACCAGGAAAGAAAAAGTGTAAATTACCCCGATGTGGCTCAAATGTATTTGCCCTGTTTTATAACAATTGAAGAAGTGCATGGCACAGTGACATCATAAAGGAGGAGAATATTTACCTAATCTGAGAGGGAGTGAAAAAGTTTCCTTAAGGAAGTAACGTGTGAGGTGCGTTTTGAAGGGCTCGTGGGAATTACCTGGTAGAAGAGGAAGTGAAGGGCTTTTCAGGCAAAAGGAGTGGGACCTATGACCTGCCAGAGGCAGCGGAGCATCATGTTGTGCAAACAGCTGAGGAAAGCCCTGCAGGTTGCAGAACAGGGAGTGAGAACAAGAGGTGTGCGTGGGAGCTGGAAGGGAAGAGAAGATGCTGAGCAGGGGGCAGGCACGGGCTGTGTGCAGGGCAGGGGCCCGGCAGCTTTGTCAAGCATGACTGTGCCTCCCAACTCAGAGGTGGATGGAAAAGGTCAAAAGGGAGGGCTGGCAGCGGGGCAGCCCTGCACGAAGGACGCAGGGTTGCAAAATCCCACGCCAGCCAGGCTCCGTGCGATGGCCTTTCGCTGACTAATGATTCACAGACTGCGGGGGCAAGAGTTGTGAGCTGCTGAGTGCCACATGGCCTGGGGATCAAGCCCCGGACTCTCACCCCATCCTATCCTCTCCCATGTGACGCCACCGTCCAGTGAGGAACTGACTTCTCCCAAATGTGTTCAGAACCAAAGCAAGCCCGACAAGCATCGTCACCCACACAGTTATGCTCCTTGGCCCTCCAAAACTGTTCCACCAGCATTGCCAGCAGTTGCCCTGTGTTTGGAACACAGTTGAGAAAATGTCCTCAAATACAGTGGAAATTCTAGATTATTTTAGGAGAACAGAGCCTCAGACAGAACCCCTAACCTGTCTTTTGTCTTTTGTCTCTGAGAACACCCTTCGAGGTAAGTAGGTCTGTGGACAGGAGTGGACAGCCGAGCCCTGAGCTTTCACGGGCCAGGTTTCCCCTCCAGTGGGACAATTATGAGTGGAGAAGAAAGCTGGGGTATCATTTTATCTGCTTTACCCTTACGCTAGAACTGCGAGTTAGAGTCAGATTAGAATGTGGGACTTACTCCCCCAAGTTTGTGTGTGCGTGTTTCTAATCTTCACACAAGAGTAGCATGAGAGATGTGTTCCCGAAGACCAGACACCGCGGTGGCAGCGGGGCAGGTGTGCGGTGCCTCCAAAGGACTTCACCGCTGTGTCTCAGCTCTGGAGAAGGAATCTGAGCCAGCTCCACCGGGGGGGCGGGTACCCTCAAAAATCTTCCCTTAGCATCTGGACCAAGATATCACTAGAGAAAAAGTCAGTGCCAATTTCATTTCAAGGCTCTTTCATAAAATTTAATCAAAAATCACCAGAAGAAAAAAGAGTCATGATTAAGAAAGGACTAAAACGCAAGTCACAGTGTTACCTCTGCTTTAAACAAAACAACACCTACATTTTTTATGTATAAATTTTTATTTCAAAACATTTGATCTCACAAAAGTCTTTCACAAGAAGTGAGTTTTTAGCAAATCAGGAGAGTCACCAATGGGACATTAATTCTCAGGAGAAGCTTTCTACAAGGTGCCCTGTGTTACTGATGGTATTTTTGACAGGGAAAGCAGGACGTGGCTGCTCCCCGCCTCCCTGCCTCTCTGGCTCCGGGTGCCGGAGCGCTCCAGGCCCCTCTAAGGCCGGGCTGTTCGCGTGATCCTGATTGGATGTTAAAGCTTGTTGCTGATTGGATGTTAAAGCTTATTGCTGATTGGACGCTTTTTGAGTCCTACCAAAAGCTGGAGGAGAACAAGGAAGGTGGGTCAGAAGATGAGAAGTCGGCCGAGCCTGCTGGTGGAATAAAGTTCCCTGGTCAAGACAAGAGCTGTTACACTTGCTGTTAATGCTGGAACATTTTAATCATCTATCTTTAATATATGATGGACACAAAATCAAGTAGTGTATTGAGCCCTGAATGTTAGTAAACAGCAAAATAAATTTTGAGTCCCAGAAAGCACCTAAGAATTAAGAATGTGTTTTTAATGCCCATGGGGGGAAGAAACCCAACAATAAAAGATGCGGGACTGAAGAATGACTGTTTGAAGCCAGAAGTAGCTGTTCTCTCACTGAAACCCAAGATGGGCTGGCCACTCCCCTGCCTCCTTTTGTTGTTGCGAGTGCCAGCTCCCCAGGGAGGGCACTTTGTTTTCTCTCAGCTCTCTGACATCATATGATGCAACCTGATGCAAAGAGATACGCATCTTGTCACAGGAGAAATTTGCAGAGAGGAAGGAGTAACCCTGCAGCTGGCGTGGACATTCTCAAGAGAACGCTGGCAGGGCTGAGCAGTGGCAGAGTAAGGTGGGGAACCTCTGGGGAAGCTCATGGAAGCACAGCGTGGTTCCCAAGAAAAATGAAGTCCCAGTGATTAAAGAAAAAAGTAGGGGAAATTATTGCAGGCAAGGACATAATCTCTGGATAAAAAGACAATGCTCATTTCAGAATGTCTGTGCAAATACTCCATCTGTCATGGCAAGAGGAACATGAATGAGGAGCACTATCTGTTCAGAATGAGGATGCGCAGATGTGGCGCTAGTGGTCTTGGGAGCCGCTTTCTGGGCTGAGGGTCTTGGGGCCAGGATGCTCATCTCCTCCCTTTCCTGCTTCCCAAGGAGCAAGGCCAACCTTTCCAACTGTCAGGGCAGATGAGCACGTAACTAGGTGGCCAGCAGGGCGACTATGTGAACAGAATGAAAGCCACGGGGTGGGCGCCTCCTTTAATGCTGGGAGGGTACCTGGCTCATGTCCCCTTGGGAGATGGCTTGGTGGAAACGATGTACGAGACCCTCCCACAGCGTGGGGAGCCCAAGTGAGAGAGTAGCTCTCTAGATCTTACGTGAAGGACGCAGCACACTGCTGTTATGTAGTAATAGTAGGCACTCGATAAATATTCATGAGCACATAAATGAGAAGTAGCTATTTAAAATGTTTATTTTATCTATGGATAAATGAACAGACTGAACAAAGCAAAATGTAAGTACGATATCACACAAAGCAAGCTTTTTGCGACTAGTTTGTTATCAGATTCATTCGTATAACAATAACAGCAAACATATTCCACAGACCATGTGCCAGACACTGATATAAGAGCTCCACATATATGAAAACTGAAGCCCAAGAGGCCAAGCAACACAGCTGAGATTGAGCGGGACCTGGCTTCAGGCAGTCCGCGCCACGCACTGTTGCCAACCGCCCTGTTACGTGGCACACAGGCAGTCAGTCACAAAGGTTGTTGGAAGCCCTGCCTTTTCTTGGTTGTCATGTTTCCTTTCCACTTCATCTCGTGCAGATTACGTGTATTCTCAATGTGGCTCAAGCTTTTAGGTTACATGGATAACATATTAGCCCAAGTAAACCACACTATGGCTTGTTTATTGCTCTCTGTATAGCACTACAAAGATGGGTGTTAAACCTAATTTCCTCATTGCTAAACATGAAAGAATACATAAGCTTGGAAACTTCCCACCTCACTGTTTATTATAAGATTGAAAAAACACAAAATCCATGACAGTGCTTCAAATGCCTTCCAGGGGCTCTGAACACAAGGATTCCCATCATCCGAGGTTTTAAAGATTTTATTTTAGTTGAAGCAGTTAGTAAAAGAAAACAATTTAAATTTTTCTTTTTGAGAACTTTCCAATAAAATCTGTGAAATCATCATACAACCAATTCCATAAACATACTAAGAACATCCACGTGTTTCTAAATATCTAAACATTTGGAATTGTATGTAATTAACAATTATCACAGAATACCTTCATTGTGATTTATAAAATGTTAAGCAATTTTTGAAAATTATTAGTTCTTGAGAAATTCCTTGAAATGTGTTTCATAAAATGAAAATGGAATCTAGCTATTAATTCAAGTTCTTCTAAGTAAACCATTCCTTTGTTTCCTTGAAGGAATCAAAGCTTTGCAGTACTTTATCACACATGCTCAAGGTATGACATTATAAGACAGGAAAAGAGATAGGCTGAGGCATCCGTTTATCCATTATTAATCATTTATTGAAGATCTACACTGGGCCAGCCACTGTGTTAGGCATTATGGATACAAAGATGAAGCAAAACTTCCTGTCCACAAGTCATTATAACTGGAGGGAATAATTTCAGTAGGGGAGACATAGAAATTTAAGTTGGAAAGGCAGATTTGAGTAAGAGTGTGGTAGTTTTCAAATATTAGACTAAAGATTTTATCCCATAAGTAATGGGGAATAACGAATGCTTTGGAAAAGAAAATTATCCTAGAACAACCTAAAACATGCTACCAGAGCTGGAAGAGGCCCTAGAGAACGTCAGTTCCTACTTCCCTTCCTGCTGCATTAGAGCCCCATATATCTAGAAAAGTGGTTTATATGTCCTCCCTGTGCTCTCCACAGCGCCCAGGAGAAAGTAATTACTCTATATATGCTTAATAAATAAGTGAAAGAAGTAGGAAAGTGTAACCCTGAGTGGTTGATTTAGAGACTTGCCTAAGGCTACGCTGAAGTGACCAGACCCCAGGTTCACTGTTCAGCTCTGACCAGAGCCCATTCTTGCTTCACTCACTGTTAAACATAAACTAGATGTTTTGTCCACTCACAGATAGCTATCTGGAGATATGGACTTCCAGAGACATGGCTGTATTTTCTTTCTGCTTGCATATAGACTGACAACTTGAAAATATACATATTCAGATATTAAGTTTAAAATTAAAATGTAGGCCTAAAATTTTCTGGAACCATACTTCTGAGACTAATATTATAAGGGTCTACAAGCTGTATCACATTTTAGAAGAACTAATAGAGCCCTAATCCTACAAATTTCTCCCTCTCTCTTTTTCTCACACACATACACACACACAAACTACTCACCAAGGTTATTGATTCTCCACTCTTCCAAACACTTTGCTTTTCTACTCTAGCTCTGGGTGGGGGGATGTTTGTGAGACAAGACTGACCGTGAGTTTATAATTGCTGAAGCTGCATGATAAGTATATGGCTACTCTTTATACCATGTACTCTATTTTTGTATATTTATTTAAATTGTCCATTAAGAATGTTTTTAATTGAGGGCCAAAAATTATCCACTAACAAATATATCATTCAAAATTGGCATGGAATGCCAAAATGGAGCAGCATTCAGAAGAAAATAGCTTCTGAGAGGAGTGAGTCAAGCATCTTTAGAATGGTCTCCTAGCAGGTGGCTGCAAGTGTTTAGGAGCACTAAATGCAGAATGCAGGCAGCTGCCCCAGGCGACTCCAGAGGTTGCCCCAGGGAACGTGGGAGGTTATCATCCTAGAAGGTGGGGGGGAGTCTCTGCCATACCTTATATTCTATTGAGTAACTTTCTGGGGAACAGAGAGTGCTTCATTGTTCCAGGGAGAAAGTCATTTTTTTAAAACCCCAAACTTTAAAAACAATATTATTATTAAAGAATTTCTAGAGACGTCAGTATCTGAAAACTAAATTACTAGGAATCATTCACCAAATTTACAAATTCAAGACTACTGATTTTATTTTTGCTTGTGTACCAAAATAGGTCTTTACCCGTGGTACAGATCACTGCAAGCACTTTGCAGGAACAAGATGGAAGGTAGCTGACTGCAGTGAGCGCCTCCATTTACTGTACAGTCCGTACATGTGACTGTCTATATCTGAATGTGCTATGTATGCCTGTGTCAATATAAAGTGCACCTTCCTTAATTAAGTGTATCAGACAAAGCCACTCTAAGAAGCATATTCTCACATTGTTGGCTGCAGTCTTTGACCAACTTAAATAAAATTTGGACAGTTGTAACCCCCAGAGCTAAAGAAATCTAAAACTGAACATATTTCCCTAAGTTGTGAGCACAGTAGAGTGTCTTCGTTTTTTCAAAAAGATTAAAATGTGATATGAGGGTAAAAACCCGCATAACCGCAAGTTCTACATATCCATTCCCAGTTACATAGCCAACGTCCAGTGTCAGCTGATCATAGAAAGAACTCAAGAAATGTTTGCTCTTGCACATATAAATCATTGTTATAATTCTAATTATATAAGAATAAATTGAAAATATCGGCATAATCTATCATACATATTTACAAATAAGTTATGCATAATATACACATTGTTCACACAGATTTGAGTAAACTCTGACACACTAGTTGCTTCATATTTAACGGAATCCAAGTGTCTAAGAAAATAGGGAACCGAAGCTGCAATAGCATTTTAAGGTCAAAGCATAAAATATGTCACTATGTTTATGAAAGCATGGTCCACCTGAGTTGTGACAGGGTTGGAGTCCTGGAAATATGAATTCTTTCTTTCACACACTATTTTACTAAGACTGCAAGAGTTGAACAGTTTCAATGTTTCTGTCCTGGATGAAATTAGCTACACTCTCTAGCTAAGACACAGGTATGCAAACGAAATTTTAGGCTGAAATTATCATGATGTGATGCTTTGAAGGGAGGAAATGTGGCTCAGAGTCACTGGCTCTCAGAAGTGGAGGGAATTGTGTGCTGGGGATCTCAGAGGGGCTCTCCCTAAAGATTGAGTTAAATGGCCTGGAACTCAACTTACAAGTAGGTTAAAAAATAACAACATTCCTCTGGTCTCTAGCTCCTTTAATTGAAGTATTTTCTATCTTGGAGGCCTCTTTTGAAATGCAATACTCCTGGGAGTGGTCACACCTTAAGTTATCAGCTAACACTTTCAGAGAGATTAGCAGACAGCCTGTAAGAAAAAGAAATGGGATTTAGGCAAAATGCCTGGGGGCGGAGGGGGAGGCTGCCTGGGGGGAAGGTTAACTAGTCAACACGTATGTTGATTTGTTGATAAACAGACAAATTTCACCTACTCCAGAGCATTTTGGTCTCCGGTGGAGAGACTCAACCTCTGGAATCTGAAACATGACCAAAAAGACAGCTCATGCTTTGCTATGTTAGCCATTTCAGCACAATTTCTCAGACTACCTTTTAAGTCACCATGCAGTAGAAACAAAATAAACCCACTATTGGCCTGTATATAATTGAAAATTATTAACCTTACTTAGAACATATGCAGACCATCTCTGAGGGCTGTTTGTATATATGAGATCAGACTTTCAAAAAATCATAAATGTATTTTAAGATAAAAGACATACTTGACAGAGTAGCAAGTCATAATAAATCTTCATACTGAAAACTCATCAGATTCTCCTAATGTTGCAACTAAAATGCCACAAGAAACTATAGACAGTCTCCAACTTACAATTTTTCGACTTTACAACAGTGCAAAAGCAATATCCATTCAGTAGAAAGTGGATGTTGAGTGCCCATACAACCATTCTGCCTCTCACTTTCAGTACAGTAGTCAATAAATTGCACGAGATATTCAACATTTTATTACAAAAAAAGGCTTTGTGTGGGACAGTTTTGCCCAACCACACATTAATGTGTTTTGGGCACATTTAAGGTAGGCTAGGCTAAGCTATGAGGTTCCGTAGCTTAGGTGTATTAAATGCATTGTTGACTTATGACATTTTCAACTTAAGATGAATTTATCGGGACCTCACCCCACCGTAAATTGAGGAGCATCTGTATACTGCTGAAGGAATAGAAAAACAGGATTTGTCATCTTTTTCATGAATCTATTTTTAATTGTTCTTATAACTCTGCATATAGTATATTATACTCTTAGAGTATTTAAATTTTACCTTGACTTATCTATTTATATTGATCAATTTAGGGCAGAAGCTTTATTAGAACCATATCACATAGAGGAAATAATTTTTTGAGTTATTTTGTTTGTATTGTTTTTTGTTTCTTTGGTACTTTTTCCTACACACTCCTCAGAGGCAATAAAGCTGAACAAGCTTTTCAAACTTAACCTGGGGTCTTTGGATCACTGAGTGTCTCAGGAGATCCTAACGGCCTTAAGTATCCCCAAAAGTCGCCGAGTGTAGGCCTCATAAACACACATTTTGTTAATATTACACCTCCACCCCTCCATTGTGATAATGGGGCACACATACAGCATAGATAGAAGATGTCATAAGTAATCGCTCATCTCCATTTTCCTATTGATTTTTGTCTTCTTTTGCCATGAAACTTGTCACTATCACCAACAACAAGTAGCAAAACAGAGGAAAATTTGGCTTCTGTTTTCCTTATTTTCAACCTCGGTCAACCACATTCATGAACAATAGAAGGGAAAAAGCTATTAGTATTCTTAAATGAATACTATATTTCTTTTGAAAGTGATCATTAGGAGAAAATGTGTTTATTTTTGGCGCTTTAACTTGGCAGACGTGTGTAAGCATCTCTTGTGTTCCAGGCACAGTGCTAGGCTCCGGGTGTGAGATGATGAGAGGAACAAACACAGCTGCTGCCTTTCAAGACAGCATAAGGTAGCAATTAGTAAACTGAGTCTAATTTATGGACTAACTGGTGGCATTTGAATTCCGTTGAAAGACACTAAACTCATGCTCAGGTTTATAATTCCATGATAGGTTTATAACTCATGCTAGGTCTATAACTCCATGTTGGCACGTATTGTGTGACCTTGGACAAGTTGTGTTGTGTTTTCCTCAGCTCTAAGTTTTTGTCCCATAAAACCGGACATTTGGCCACAATGAGATGATTTCTCTCTGTTCCCAAATTTTATGATTCCATGTTAATAGTCAAGACCTTCAGTGCGGGAAAACTAGGACTTACAGGTGGAGCTCCTGGCACTTACTGGGTGGGTAACATCAGCACTTCATTTCAAATCGCCTTGATCCTCTGAGGGGGGTTAAACCCCAGGACTCCATGGCCTCCTGTCCTTCCATCATGTCCTCTCCCTGCTGAGGAACAAGGCTGCTCTCAGTGTTGAATCTTCACTGTTGAGAAAGAATAGTTATTTCAATGCACAGACCAATTAGTAATTTTAAATGGACAGGCCAATTAGTAAAGCATAGTAAGACCAAGTAGTAAATCTCAGTAAGATCAGTAAGATCAGTAACCCATATTTTCACAAAAAAAAGGGGGAGGAGGGGGGAGGATTTCAACTTCTTGTTATATAAAAAATTCGAAATATCATGTCAGTGGAGGGAACCGTGATGAGGACCAATGCAACTCCAGAGCCACCGTTTATTTTACCTTGTAAAATTATTACCATGTAAGAATTCAGCAAGATTGACAGGAACAGCCATTCAATTAATCAGATTCAATGAAGGTTATGCAAAACAAGAAGCAATCTCTTATTATTAGATTTTGGACTTTAAACAATTTTAGGGAAAGGTTCTACTTGT
The DNA here is from genome assembly GCA_008086735.1 of Cheirogaleus medius. Taxonomy (NCBI): domain Eukaryota; kingdom Metazoa; phylum Chordata; class Mammalia; order Primates; family Cheirogaleidae; genus Cheirogaleus; species Cheirogaleus medius. Next base: position 4,897,992 of record VBSM01000605.1, on the reverse strand, counting down.
TAGCTATATGAATACCAAAAATTTATTCTGTTTCGCTTGAAATCTTTGTATGAAAATCTTTGTGTGTAAGATAAGTGAGTCTTAGAAAAAGCAATAAATATTGAACAATAAGAAAAATAAGTCAGAGAAACCCACTTACGAAGACTACAATTCAACTCCAAATGGATCTATGTGAAAGGTGAATTGTTAACATGGGGTCATCAAAATTTATGATACATAATCACTAGCATCTGGTTTTCAAAGCCCCTCTCTCATCCGGCCCCCACTAGCAAACAATTTCTAGAGCAGAAGTTCTCTTTGGTTGCCTTCTGTGAGGAGGTTGGGACAGAAGGGTCCTCAAATCTCCTTCTCCACATAAACCCTCAGGTATCAGCCATATGCAAATTCACACTGCCAGCTCTGACCTACAGGAGCGGGGCCGCTGATTCTGAAACAACATTCTGTTGTGTGTGTTGTAAACTGTGACCTATTCATTAAAAAGTATACTTTATAGCACCATACTCACCAGACTTGTTCAGCATCAAATCTTCTGTGGCCAGAAATAACAACAGTATTTGCTCCTCTGTTCAAGGTTACGCTTTACTAATGAGATTGCCATCTTCATTCTAACAGATTTTTCTGCTATGTAAATACTGGGAATGTGAGAACCCCTACTTAACCACTGAGTATTAGAGTAATTTGAAGAAATAGTTGTTGCTTGATGACGTTGTTGGCATTTGAGACAGAGCGGCAGCGTGTGGCAGGGACACACAGGTCTCGGGTCCAGTGAGCGGGGAGTGCATCCTGAAGGCCACCTAGAGGAAAATGACACCCTGTGGTGGTTAACGGTGACAGCTCTGGAGACAGAGGTGTGGGTTTGAACCCTCGGCTTCTCACCAACTAGCTCTGTGGTCTTGGGCAACTTTCTTAATCTCCAAATCTCAGTTGTACTGGTAATATTAAGGTTTTTAGGAGATTTAAGTGAGATGCCACATTAAAAGTGTTTTGCACCACACCTCACATAGGTTAAAGGCATATGGCACATGCTATATAAATATTTTTTAAGTTATTGCCATTTGTATTACATTACCAGGGCTGCCATAACAAAGTACCCAAGACTGGGTGGCTTAAACAACAGGGATTTATAATCTCACAGTTCTGGAGTCCAGAAGCCCAAGATCAAGGTGTCAGGAAGGTTGGGTCCTTCCGACCAGGCCTCTCCTTGGCTGTAGGTGGCTGTCTTCTCCCTGTGTCTCTTCACGTCTGTGTCTATGTCCGACTTCCTCTTTTTTATAAGGACGGCAATCATATTGAATTAAAGCGACCCTAGTGACCTCATTTGGCCTTGGTTACCTCTGTAAAGCCTCTATCTCCAAATGCAGTCACATTCTGAGGTACTGGGGATTAGGGATTTCAAAATAGCAATGTGAAGGGGACACGATTCAATCCATAATTCTGTTGTTATAAATAATAATAATTATTATGATGATGATGATTTTTAGAGCACAGGTCATTCATTCCAGGGAATTACATGTCTTCAAAACTGGGAGCTCTTGCCCAGTGCCCTGAATGTAATTAATGACTTGGAGAGGGGTGAGAGCTACAAGAATGAATGAACAGGTGAACGGTGGGCAGCAGGAGAGCATCCTTAAGGATTTACATCCAACAGGGATGGGGTGCGTAACTGACAGTGCTCAGCAGAAGGAACCCTGCTGGGAGCCTGCAGTGCTGAGACCACAGAAAGAGGAGGACAAAGTGAGCCTCTCTCTTGCAGAAGAACTAAGGTCAGAGGGAAAGTGCAGCAAGGCAGGTTTATGCCGACCTGAGTTCACACCATCTCCCCCACTTACTAGTCGTGACAGGCAAATTACTTAACATCTCTGATGCTTAAGATCTGCCAAGGCGGGATATATCGGAGCTGGAATGAGATTCACTGAGATAATCAAAGGCTGCATGTAATACCCACACACAAATGTCAGAGTTTTTTCCTTCCTGAAATTAAATGGAATTCTGGACCCTTCAGGATGACTTCAGCATCCCAGGGACTGTGCCATGGCAAGTCCTGGAGAGAGTGCCCAGGCATTCCTCACTGGGATGGCTGCAGTGCATGGTGGCTGTGCCCCCGCCTCTTGGAACCTCCTGGAGGAAGTGTCCTGCCAGGTGCCCACAGGAAACACACCTATTTTTACTGAAGTTATACTGTAACCAAGTTGAGAGCAGGGCAGGAGAAACAGAAGCTTCTGGGGAAGTTCAGACACAATGAATATTTGATAATATTTTGAGATTATTTTTTTTTTTGGTCTTGCTTTATTTGCTCATACTACAAGAGATTTGCTTCAGTTCAGAAGCCAAACTCATTTTCCTAAGAAGTCATCATATTACTTAATATACATTTATTAGCTAACTATGATTGAATTATAACTCAAAAATGAGAAACAAGAATGTCCTTTTATAAAATAAACAGAACACACAAAAAAATCTAACTCAAAATATCTAATTCAGCATGCCAATTGCAAATCTGATTGTAAGTAGCCTGTGGGCTCCTGCTACTTACTATAACAAAATATGCTGTTTTCTTTTTAAAAGAGTACCTGGAAATTCTTCTGGGCAACAGCAAATTCAGTAAACAGATGAAGGACTCTGACTGATTGCTATAAAAGAGATTCTATAACAGCAGAACTTTGGAAAATTCGAAAGTAAAGAAGTCCTAGAAAGGAAAAGAATAATAGTCTCCTGTTGATTCAGTAAGATAGCCTCAGTTGTCCTTGAAACTTGATCCACGGTGGATGGTGAATTATGGACAGGGCAAAAGGACAAAGTCCTTTCATAAATATAGTTCTGTAGTGCATGGGAAGGAACCAAACACACTGTGCAACTGAACACAAATCATGCTTTTTTCAAGGATAATTATTTTGAATCAACAACCTAAATATTTCCAGTGCACTTTTGCCAGACAAATATTTTCTTGGGATGAAAAAAACATGTGTTTTGCAAAGAAATAGAGACCATATCCAAAAAAACTGAAATGTGTGTGTGTGTGCATGCCTGTGGGTACACACATATATACACTTACATAGTATGTACACATCATATATGAATATATACCATGTATCACACATATACAACATATATATACACATACTGACAACAATTATTTATACGAAGTCTATTTCTTAATACTGCGCTACCATGCTCACATAGTCATCATTTAAATAGAGGTATACTATCACATTGTTAATCACCAGGGCTAAAGACTATGTTTATAGTTACATTAAAGGTTTAGATTTTGTACTTAGAAATAATAGATCATCTCTCATACAAAGCAGGAATTGAATATTTAACAGTTCTCAGTAGAGCTGTATAAAAAATAACAGTAAAAGAGAAAGAGACTATAGCTTTTGTAGAAGAAGAAAATTAGCACTGTGTGTAATATTTACAGGAACTGTTGATGGAGTCCGTAGCAATAACTTCTTTTTACAGTAAAAACGTGAATTGGCAATATCTGTGTGAATGAAGGGTCCTTACTCCCTGGTGCTATTCTGTTTAAGGGTCTTTGATAAAGGGCCAGCCACGAGATTTTGAGGGACCCCATGATTTCATCAGCAAACACCCAGATACCACGGCAATATCCATCCACTCTAACTGTTCCTCCAGAAGAGTGCAGCCTTGTGGGAACACAGAATGATTCCAACCAGGGTCAGACTTTAAAAACCAAACAACAGCAGCAACAAACAACTACTTCACAGTCCTCAGAGATCAGCCCTGCCACCTGGAATGCACCATAAAGCCAGAGTGGGTTTGACGTTCTCTGCAAAATGGCATCCGGCATGACTCTGGAGCAATTTTCAGATAGCCTTGTTCTCCTTTCATAGTTGGGTGAAGGATTGAATTTTACTATCCATTGGAGATAATCTTGATCTTGTTCCAAATACCTGAATAAACTTTAAAAACCACAGTGCAATCACTTGGACACATTCCCACATCCATCTATCCATCCATCCATCCATCCATCCATCATGATGGACTTGTCCTGCCGGCAGCTGTGGAAGAGCCAGAGGCAGACATGGAGTTCGTCTGCCCTGGGAACCTTCCCCTGCAGACTGCATGCCAGGGACAATATGCAAAACAGAGTAGAGTTAGCCAAATTTTTCAAATGTGAACCCTAGGTGGAGTCAGCTTTTGTTCCCTTAAGTTATCTGCTAAGGAGGAAGAGTTAAACCAAGTGACAAGGTACTGTTACAGTGACAACAGGATTTTGTGGATTTCAGAAATACAGATGAAAAGAGGTGGGAAGGACTGGTCCAAGCTCCCTGACAAGAAGGGTCTGAGCAGGACTTAGACTTTGTGTCTAAGGATGGACTTTTTTCGGATGCCTCTCCCACCAACCTATGAAACAATCTTCTGTTTTCTGATTAGTCTTCATCAGCATCATTTACCCTTAAAATGTGTGCAAATGAGAAACATGAAATGTAGTTCCTGGATCAGTAATTAAAGATAATCATTTCAGTGGAAGAGATTTTTGTTTTCATAATCTCCTCTTTGTCTGCATAGAGCCAGCTCGTGGTTACATCTGCCACTGATAGCCTTTGCTCTGTTTACTTTAAAGAATAAGCCACTGTTTGACTTGGTTTCTCATTTTCAGTATGAAACCCTGGTCTCTTGATTCCCCATTCCAGGAAGGGAAAATAAAAGAACAAGGCTCTTTAAATATCAGAGCAATGAGTACTTACAGATACACACAACCTCAATATTTTCTGTAACAGTCACTTAGGAAAATGCGTAAGAATTTCCCAACCAGCAGCCTTGATTTGGCAGGTGTACCTCAATTGAACCAATCACTTTTTATTTGGCTGTCAATTTGTTTGGTTTTGCTGGCCGCATTGCACCATAGTGTGTGTATATTTCAAAAGGTTGTTCACCTATTCCACAGTTCAAAAGGATAATTTTGTTCACTTAAAGGGTCACTGTAATGATATATTAAGACATAGCTAAGGAAGATGAGTTAGATTTTAAAGTGGGGTAAAAGTAACAGGAAAACCTAGGAGTATAAACCACAAAACATAAAAAAAGAGAAGATAAAACAGAAAACATCATTCCTTAATTCAAAAACAAACACATAAGCTCTCCAAAGGAAAAAAATCTACAGTAAACCACACTCTAAGAGTTTCACCGTATACTATTAATAAAATTAACAGTCACAACTGCTGTAAATACTTTATTTTATTCATATTCTGCATTGGCAACATATTCCAGTTGCCTATGTGATTTAACTAATCCAGAGCAAATGAAAAGTAGAGATTTATATAAATTCACTTTATACATAGATTGTAATGGAGTCACTAATTGAACTTCAGGCTTCACCTTATTGGATGAACAACGATGTATCTTATCTGCACAGGCAGGGGGTGAAGGGCTTTAATGAAACAATTGCAAATGTATTGCTTCTCTCACACCCCCCAGCAAGTCGGCCTGCTTCTGGTGAACAGGAAAACAAGAGAGTGGCTCCATAGTCTATTCTTTTAATCCCGAAAAAGCCATTCTCGTAGCAAGGATGAGGGAAACTGTTTCCAAAAAAATAACGGATTTACTAGATATAACGATTATGTTTGACAAAAACACGGCTTGATCTATAACACGGCTACCTTCAGATAAAAGGAGTTGCTGTTATTTGGCTTTACCGTATTAACATATTTATACTTACATGGGATTTTTATAATTATACCACTGTGGTTCTCACAGATGTTTAGCTTGTAAAAACACTGACGTTTACAATTTTTATGCTACCAACTACCTGTATTTATGGAGGCTACAAGATGGAGCACAGAACATCTGTGAACCCAAGACACGTTGGAATTAACTCCACCACTTATTGCCCCGACTTTCAGCGAGGAGTCCCTCCAAGTCCCTCTGCTTTCCCTGGAAAGTGGAAATGGGGGTCGCAGTGCCTGTAAGTGCTGAGTGAACTGTCTGTGGAGGGCGTAGCACACTGCCTGGCACTCGAGAGGCACGTGGTTGAGGCTAATCCACCCCTGCCCCCCGTCAGCGACAGAGCCCCCACCTCATTCCAACGGCCAACACAGCGTGGACACAGTGCGTCTGCGTCCCCTCAGCAGGTGTGTCGGGCAGAGAACAGACGTCTCTGTATTACCCGCGGACTGACCCCCTTGCCGTCTGCCATCAAGCTCGCCCCTGTAATCTAGAACAGAGCAGCCCTGCTCTCACCTCTGGGCCCGCTGCAGAGTGGTGGCTGTGAATTCAAATGTGGTGCCGCATCACGGTGGCACTGCCAATCTGGCTTTCCTGTTATTTACGTGCTAAGATGAAAGTGGGCCCTGTTCACAAACATGGCATTAATTCCCGGGACTCATACCAAGCAGAACCTCAAATAAAAACCAGAACAAACTGCACTAATTTGCTGAACCCCAAACGGAGCCAAATTCAAAGCTTTTATTTTTAAAAGTGCAAACAGAACCACAGTTTCAAAAACACTGGGAAAATAGTCTCAACAAGACATTACCTACATGAAGGATGTCTGAAATCTTTTTCAGCATAAAAATGCTATGAGTTTATTCTTTTACTTTCTAAAATGACCAAATTTGTTATTAAAATAACAACATAAATAATCAGACCATAAACTGAGCAGTAATTTTCTTTATCCTAAGATCTCTCAAATGGAGATATAATCAGTGTCATCAATTTAGGTATTTCTCCAGCAACCATCCCTGTGACATATTCAAACTATGTCTCTATGAGAAAAGGACATTGATTTTTCCACAGCAGAATTTTTTTTTCCAGCCCCAAGAACAGCTGAGAGCTACAGAACTGAGCAGATGTCCACATGGAAGAATCTGCCTGGTTGATAAGATACTTTAAAAGAAAAATCACCTTATTGTACATCCTGAATACATGTCAAACTAGGTCATGAACACTGTTTGATTGGAACAAACCAAAATATTTAATGGATCGAGTCTTCCAGGGTTCATGACAACTGCCTCACCAAAGGCCTGGGCTTAGGTGTCAACATTTCCTTTATTTGTAAAGCCTGGGTTGGGATGTGGGGAACAGCCTGGCCAGCGTGTCTGTAGAGTCAGGCAGTAACTCTGTGGCCTCCACAAGGGCCTTTAAACCTGTGCCTCCTCTGACCTGACTATGACCGAGTAAAGCATTAACCATAAAACACAGAACGCTGGGTAGTACTCACCTTAAAATGTGGTTTGCGCACTTTGCCAACCCCTGAACTTGAATATGCCTAAGTAATTTTGTAAATGTTACAAAAAGTGAAGTCAAATGTTTATCAGAGAAAAGAAATTTGTCTTAAGAAAGAGCATTTTCTTGACCTGAGAAAACAGAAACATGGAAGGGAATGTCTGTTCTCGGTGGTGATATGTGGCCACAGCCTTGAACAGCAAATTTGCAGATTAACGAAGATAATAAAATATATCACATCCTCCTGCCTCCAGGCACAATATTTTATTCATATAAGAGCTATGTGAACCTTGATTTATATGAACTTTCATTAATAGGCAAAATTCAATCATAAGGTCTTCTCTTTTCCCCTCTAGGCTTCTTTAAATTCAACACCCAAATGGTGAGGGGCTTCTCCTCTCTCCCTAGCTAATAATTCCCCCCAAAAAACAGAAGAAAAAGGGCCAAAGGAAAAACCAGCAGGTCAGCAAGGTGTGCAGACCTCCCTTATGCATCCCCAGCATCTCGCAGGCTTAGCTCTCCCTGGCAGCCTCGTACAACCTCTTCAGAGGTGGTCTCTACTCCCCTGGGCCCGGGCAGGTCAAAGCAAGTCACGGAGACACAGTGCGAGGTTTACAGCAGCGCTATTTAAAATCTTCCAGAGAGGTCATGGGCTTCCATTGCGATTTCATATATCCAGAAATCTGTGATTTATTTTCTCCATAAATTGGGAATGCTTTCTGGTTAGTCCTAAATACTGAAGAAGCTCTAGTAGGCTCCACATGGAAATGAGATTACATATTTGTCATTATTTTATTCTCAAAATGTTTGATTTCAATAGGTTCAGAGCTTTCATTTATTTGTTCATTAGGTCTGATTTACTCGGTTGAGGGACAACAGCAGGGCTGCAGGAAAGGCATAAAGCCACAGAGGGCCCCACAAATTGGAATTATTTTTAACTTTTATAAACCATTAAAATATAAGTCAAGTACATAAATATGTCTGCCAAAAAAGGAAGTGGTATTGATAAGTTTCCTGGTAGATTATGAGAAGACTTCCTGGGATTTGAAGCCGAGTATCTCTATCTTCAGCCTATTCTAAGTGCTGTTTTTGCGGATGATGCTGGAACAGGAATCTCTGACAGTTAGGAAGCCCTGGCCCACCCCAAATGCAGCTCGGGGTTGGTGACAGCAGGGATGGAGGGTGAGCACAGGGACGCCGGCAAGGCCCTGCTCTCCCTGCGGCTGAGCTGCTCTCTTGCCACTTCCAAAGAAAACAGAAGGGTCAACCTTCCCTTTCGCAACCTCAGAAATTCACGTGGTGCTTCAAACCAGAGGTGGGTCTAGACGTAGATTGCCTGAGGTTGCTTCTGCACTAACAAAGGCATCTCTTCACGTGGTGAATAGCTCTGGTGGCCCTGGGCCCAGAGCAGTGATTTGAGAAAATCACCCATGGCGACAATTAGGCAACGAGTCTTCACTGACTGCCAAAATCTCACTGAATATTGGAGGCAGAGAAAATTTATATGCAATCCAATTTAGAATAACAACAACAACATCAACAACTTAATGTTTCCCAGTTCTTCATGGGAGACATTCAATCCAGGTCTGCAGAGAGCGGAAAGAACAGTGCGTGTTTTGCACACAAGGTCTGCATTCATGGGCGGGCGGGTCGGACTCAGGGGGCACTCCAGCTCTGCCACACCACAGATTGCCATGCATTTTAGATGGGCATTTACCTTACAGAGCCTCAGTTTCCTCATCTGTAGAACTGAATGCCTACCTCATAGGCTTTGGGAGAATTCAATGAAAAAAAGAATCTTGCCTAGAACATAGTAAGATCAATATATAATAGTTATTATTGTGTTATAATTATCATTGTCCTTCGGTTGCTGTGATATGTAGGATCCCATAACCAAGTAGCAAAGGAGACAGAGGGGTTTAACTCATCCCTCCTCCAATGCAACTGAGTGCCCTAATTATCCTAATAGAAGCTCCATGGAGGAGCTCTTTGTATTGGAGCTCAGAGGAGCCCCTTCAAGAGAGAACTACAGAGCTGTAATTACCAGCTAAAAGAGGAAGGAAATTTTCTTCCTTCCATCTACCCTTGGAGACCCATGAATACCAGAAGCTTAGAGAAGGCCTCAACAAGGAACAAGTAGTGACAGCCACACAAAAATGAACCTTAGCAGCAGGAAGGAACACCCTTTGTGCCCCAGCATCTATGACCAAAGGGATGCAGATATTTGATGGGTGTTTCCTAAATGCGTGCCTCATTTCCAACCGAGGACCTCCACGTGCACGGTTGCACGTGGATGAAAAGGTTACAGCCCCTGGTCATGGAGCAAGAGATGAGTGGGAACAAATGACAGGGTGGGTACCTCAGTGTGACTCCACCCTATCTGGTGCCAGACACCTAAGGAACCACCGCCACTGGGGAGACAGAGGATTGGGGAGGAAACAAGTTTCCCTTAATATCTGGCTGTCATTTATTTCACATAGCTTATTTGACAATGTGTCGGCTGTTTTAAGTGGGTGCTATTTCTAATCCCCACAATGATCCTACAATATAGGTGTCATTGAACCCATTATATGGATAAACAAAATGACGATTAGAGAGATTAAGTGCCTTGCCCAGCTCAATAGGTAGGTAGGGAGAGAGAGAGAAAAAGAGAGGTATTGACAAATCTAGCACTTTGTGTGCCCTACGTTCCTTTAGATAGGATTCTGACTGTGAGGTGGGCGGGAGAGCTGTCAGTCAAGAGGTATCACCCGCTCACCACAAGGGTATTCATGGGTTCTGGGCCAAGAACCATACTACCCTGTAGGGTACCCAAGTGACTGGTGCAGGGGTGAGTATGTGATCTATGTAGAGCCAGAGGCCTATTTTGGAAAATTTGTATAGAAGTTGGGAAAATCTCTTTCTGAAATTACTAACTCTAAAGATGTTAGCCTGGGAGTGTCAGGAGCTTGCTGTGCTACTGTGTCAACACGAAGGAAAGCAACGGGGAAAGGTGAAGAAAGAGTAGACTCCTGGTAACACCGTTGAAGGTCTGGGTCCAGCAGTGCCTGACTCTCTGGGTCAGTGGTTCTCAAAGTGAGGTCCCCAGAGCAGCAGCATCAGCACCACTTGGGACCTTTCTCAGCCACAGGGACCCACTGCATTAGAAACTAGGTAGGAGGGTGGCGCTCAGTAGTACCTTTCACCCTGGGAGTCTGATGCACACTCAGCTTAAAAATCACTGTTCTAGATCAATCCAGGGAGTTTTCAGTTTCATAAGCCAATAGATTCTCAATTTTTTGGCCTAACCTTTGATTATAATAAAAGAAAAAAACACCAAGATAGTTTTGAGTTATTTTCATAAAAAATGAACAAAAGATTATTTTTTAAATCACAACCAAGTTTAATTATTTTATAATTAAAAGCTCTTCAATACAGACATTCCTTTGAAGTTGTTTTTAGTTTTGTTCTGCGTTTGTTTACATGTGAGAAAAGACACCCTCTTGATGCGTGCAAGAAAGAGGCAATTGGAAGTGGAATAGGAGGGTTGTTATCTGTGCGTGCTCCACGTGGAGGGACTGCTGGGCACGTGGATGTGAGTTGCCTGTCATTCATATATGAGAGCTAGACAGTTGGCAAGAAGTGTTTTGGCCACAGAGGAGTGAGCAGCACCGGAGTGTAGACCTGGCCACCGGGTAACACTGTGCTTAAAGCAACAGGCCACTCTAGCAGGGAAGAGGAAGTGATTGAAATGTGGTCTTTGAAGAAAGATTTGAGATTGAAAATGAAATGCATCCTTATATTTGCTAATCGAGTTGAGAAAAAGTGGCCCAGAAAGATGGTGTACGGGACCAGATCGTGAAGAGGACCCTGATGGGGGCGCAGCACACACCTGCACGGCAGCAGGCTGTGCAGAGGCTCCTGAGCAGGGAGGGCGACGGCGGGGGACCTGGAAGGGTCCTTGGATCTGCCTGTTGAGGGGGCTGGGAGCTGCATCAGCAGCGTGCTGGAGTCAGGGTCACAGGAAAGCTGGAAAGTGAACAAGAGATGCTTCAAGTGATTGTGCTGGGGTGGGGTACGGGGGACACAATAGGGACGAAGAGCACAGATGGCAGGTGGTTACGTTGTTCCAGGAGAAGGAGATCGCTCTGTGTTTACAAGCGGAGTGGAGCAGAGAGCACAAAGAGATGGAAAATTTGGAGATACGAGATCACCTGTGAATTGATATCCCTGACAAAGAGCCTGATGAGTGTGGGTATGTGTGTGTGTGTGTGTGTGTGTGTGTGTGTGAGAGAGAGAGAGAGAGAAAGAGAGAGAGAGAGGGAGAGGAGGAGGAGATCACATGGCTGGACACAGGTGGGCTGGAACCTCTAACCTCTGGGAAATTCTTGGGTTCTTTGCTCTTTCTACCCGCAGGCCTGCACTATGTCTTTCTAGAGTCGTCCATCTATTCCTCCAACAAATACTCAACAAGCACCTGCACTGGGCTGTGTGTAGAGGCAGGAGCAACTCCCAAGGACAGAGTTGCAGTAGGGGACCTGGGAGTTAGCTCCCACCCTACACTAGGTGGGAGTTTCTCCATCGTCACATCAAGCGACCCCACATGTGTGTTTCCTTTAAGTTAGAAGGTTGTGTTTGCTATGAAATGCAGCTTCACACCAAGTCCTCTCCGTGGAGCACCCCCCACCCTCGCAGGCTGCAGTGCTCATTGCCTCCTGCACAGAGAGCAGGCGCTGCCACTGCCCTGGGAGGTTCAGGGATGAAGACACAGACTCCCTCTGCAGAGGTGCCAGGTGAGGTGAAGGAGACAGATGCTGGGTCACAGTGACAGCACTGGGCTGGGCAGGACATGCTAAGGGAGGTGAACACGGGGCACCCCAGCCTGGACCTGGGAGGGGCACACATCCACTGGGGTGCAGGGAGTGTTCCCAGAGGAAAGTGCTGAGCAACAGAGGACAGATATGCATTATCTGTGAGCCAACAGGATGTACTAGGAGAAGCAGGAAGGCAAAGGAGAAAGGCTTGCTCGGGACACTCAGGCGTTTCACCTGCCTACAGCAAGGGACCTGGGGCCAAGCTCGTGTTTGCACTTTCTTCCAAGTGCTTCCTGGAGGAGCCCTTGGGGACGGGGAGACAACTCTGGCCATCTAGGAGGATGGGGAGGAAATGGTGCCCAAGGCGGGGGGTTGCAGCAACTCCCCAGGCAAGGAGCAGGTGAGGGTGGGGCCATGGCAGAGGACATGGGACAGAGGGACAGATTCTAGAGTGGAAATCATAACTGGGCTGAAAAGGTGTGCAAATTTTGCATATACATGCAGATATTCTTTTCTTCCTGGGAAAAGTTTTAATTCTCAAAGGAGTCTACAACCCAAGGGAATTTTGTCATCATATTTTGAAGAGGCTTGAATGTCCCATGGCCAGGAGTTGGTGTTTCATCCTCTAATGGAGGGTGAATGGAATACAGCACCATCTCCAAGCTTCTGACTTCACCCAGACATGTCTAAGAGGGGTTTGCAGACACGTGGCTTCATCATCTCTGTGAGACACTGAGGAGGGTCAGGAAACGTGAGTCTTCTCATTGTGTTTGTTGTTCAGCACGGAATGAAACTGTTTCATTTCACAGAATGAAACTGTTTCATTTCAATCTAGGGAAAGACACATTAGCTGTTTCTTCACTTTTCTGACCTTGGTCCCAGCCAGGCGTGGATCCTCTGCACAGTGAGTATTTGATACACTCTGCTCAAGTTAGGATTTCAGGCCTCAGCCCAGGAAATGAGCTGCAGTCTTACCCCAGGCAAGTAGAGAACACTTTCCTGACCAGCAGAAGAAGGCCTGTGACACAAATTCCAAAGGTAGCTGGCAGTGGACACAAAGAAAGCAGCAAGAAAGGAGAAAGGAAATCAAACAGCCCTTCCTCTCCTAAGCATGCCTTTCAGGCAGGTCCCAGACAAAAAATAAAAAGAACGGAGAGCGCATTGCAAATTAAAAACAACAGCCTGCCAGTCAAAGGCAATGTTTTTAAGCACAGAAAGAGGAATACCACCGTGGGGAAGCGGCACACACACAAAAGCACCTCTGTGCCTTTAATCAGGACCGCCTAGAAGTTTCCCAAGGTTTCATAACCTACATGCCCCCGGTAGTGATGTGGTTTGGAAATTAACCTTGCTTTTCTCCCCACTGCTGTTTTACATATTAATTAAAGTGTTTTCCTCAGATCAGGAAAGCCTGCAGGCTGGCTCAGCTCTGCACAAGGCACCGCACTTCCCTGCTGTTTCCCGCCCAGCCACGTCGTACGCAGTTCAACCGTTAAAACTTCCCCCAGTCTGCCGTAGACTCCTCTCCTCCCTTAACTGCCATCATTACACAGAACACACACTTTAATGTGGCCTTTAAAAAGTAATCACTTTTTTTTCCCCAAAGAGAGATTGTGCAGAGCTAATTTAGGGGAGTTGTGATGTAGAAGAAATTTTTGAGAAGGCATCCAAGTACTTTGCTCCAACTCTGGTCACCTCCACCATGAGCTTTTTCTTTCTTTGTTCCAACAGTGCTTGGAAAAGATGTGCAAACACTCACATCTCATGAAGAAGTTGATTTGTTTCAATGCATATATTTCTAGGGAGTCGTGGGGCTAAGAGTTTGAAGACCACGGAAGGTCTGGCTGCTGAATGTGTGAATTTGTTCCACAGCTTGTTTCATTGTCAGACCCTGTGTCCCAGTGTGAAACTTGCCATATTGCTTAAAAACGGAAGATTCATAGTGATAGAGAAGATATAAAAGATGAGAACTAATTTTCCAGTTAGGCACTCATAGGTGATGCGTCTCTGACTCAGCATAAGTAGAGCAAGTCATCGTTACTTCTCTAGACTTTGGACACTTTAGCCCAATACACCCCTTTCAATTTTGAATTATGATTTGGACTGTAACCACGACCTTCTTGGATTATGTTAAATAAATATTTGTGTGTGTGTGATTATAGGGAACCGTTTGTACTTTATAAAATCAAGTGTTATGTGATTTAAACTATAAAATGCACAAGGGCCTGCTCCAAGTAGGGAGTAGAAGTAGGGCCTGCTCCAAGACCGGAGGAGCTGAGAGTTCTCTGACATCATTCAAACTATAAAATGCAGGGACAACTGGTGATCTCTAATGAAGACAAATCAAGTTCATATACCAAAGAGCAGATCATTCTAAAATTTACATAACCAAGCTTTTACATGTGTAAGTAGATACCAGTGTATGTAAATTAACCTGATTTATTGAAAATAAAATAAAACTACTCTATATATTTTCCTACTTGGGATTTATTTATAAAATCCAAAAGGAGTTAACAACAGCCAAAATCCATGGTGGTGAGGGCTAGGGGCGCTGGGGGAAGGCGACCTCCATGCCTCATATCCGTGGTATCACAGCAAATCACACCATCGCTGGCTTGTTCCCTGGGAAGATGTCAACAGTATGTCTCTCCTGCATATTAGCTTTGTGTCCTTTAGGATGCAGAAAATCTGAATTGCTAGTTTAATCAATAAGGAAGCTTACTGGCTCCTATGACTGTAGGCACAGAAGTAGGGCCTGCGCCAAGACCGGAGGAGCTCAGCGTTCTCTGACATCATTCAAGTTGTGGGTTCTGTCCATCCTTCTGCTCCCACATCCACAGGATCACCTCCCCCCACGCCCCCCAGGCTGGTACCTGTCAGAGTCCTGGGTTAAAAGCCAGCAGCAGTCAGTGCCTGAGAAGTTCCTCATATCCACTGAGTTCTTCTCGGTAGGGCTGGGAACCCCTCCCCCAGCCTCAGCAAGTCCCCGCAGGGCCACTGCAGCCCCCAAATAGCAGGGAAGGGCCCGGGGGTGGGGGGCAGTCCTTCTGGGAGCTGCAGGGGCAGTCAGCCTCCCTCGTGGGCATCAGTGTTCTCATGGAGAGGTTTGCTGAGTTAAGCTAACCACATTCTCTGACAGAGGGACGGGGTGTGAGGTTGCAGATGCCTATCTCTAGAGTAGCTCAAGGAGAAGAGCGAAGTTTGTCTGTCAGGAATGTCACTCCAGGGGTCCTGCCCTGAGGAGGAAACGGGGCTCAGTTCCGTCTGACATCTCTTCCAACTTCAAGGTTCCCTCATGTTATGGGTCTTTGAAAAGAAATGTCCCACTTTTTGATGACAAAGGACTCACAAAGTATTTATGGAACGCCTCCTGTATGTGAGGCACTTTCCCGGCATGCATAACCAAGGGTGAACAAAGCTGACATTACCTTCCAGGTGACATTCTGGTAGGAGAGAGAGAGACAAGGAACAAAATAAATAAGTGAAATAGGTCGTACTTTAAAGAGCGACAGCTGCACAGAAAAGGAGCCTATGAAATGTCATGGGAATGGATAGAGTTTTTGTTTTAAATAAGCAGCCACAGAAGATTTTACTAAGTCACCACCCCTGTAAGTAAGTATCCTCCTGAAACAGTCCCCGAGACAAGGGTCTGGGCTCAGGAGGTTTACTTAGGAGGTCATTCCAGGAAGCACAGTGGGGGCATCGGGTGGGGGCAGGGGAGCAGGGAAGGGAAAAGGCAGCAAGTGTCCTTGTGCGAGCTGGACCTGGGGTGACCCTCGGAGAGCAGGTGCAGGACCAGCCGAGGCCCAGGGACAGGAGGCGCTAGCCAGTCCACGGCATCAATGACCTGGTGGTGAGCAGGGGTGGGGTGACTCTGGGGGGCTGTGGCACCGGGTGGGGTGTGCAGGCCGGCGGTGGGCACAGCAGGTCCAAATGGAGGTGTGGTCAGAGCAGAGCTGGGGCCAGACCACAGAGGTTTCCAGGATGCAGTTAGACCTGCACTCTTTGTGACACTGTGACGCATTCGACCTATTTTCTCAATGGGATCACGGTGGCTTCCTAATAAAGGATAAACCGTGGGGGGTCGGGGAAGCAGGGTGGCCAGTTGGGAAGGAGGCCATTGCCGGCACCCAGGCTGAGGCGACAGCGTGCACCGAGGGGCTGTGAGAGGCCGGCTGGTGGGCATGGGGGGCCCTGGGGCGCCCGAGGGGACACCTACTCTGTCAACTGCAAGAATGGAATTGCCATAAAGTGAGGGCAGGGGCGGCAGGAGAGTAGGGCTGTTTGTGGGGGGCGGTGGTGGAGGGTGGGGGCTCCATTTTGGACAATGTTTAGACGTTCAGCGCTCAGGAGCCAGGCAGGTGGGGCAGAGAAGAGGTGGCTGGACGCACAGATCTGGGGACATCACATGAAAAGTCAGCAGCTTATCTGCAGCCGTGGGACCAGAGGGGAGAACGTGGTGGTACGTGCGGACAGACGGCAGCTACGTCTGAGGCCCCAGGTTCGGCAGGGTCGTGTTGGGATGCATGGCCAGTGAGGGAACAAGCGAAACTGACTGCGACAGCAGGCAGACAGGGAGGAGAAGAAACATGGGTGGACTGTGCTCAGCTCCTATCCCGGCGCAGGTGTGTTTGAAATAGAAGAGAATGGTGAAGGGCTAAGAAGCAGCTGTTAGGCCAAATCTATGTGATTGGGGGAGGGGGGAGAAAGAAGGCGGGAAGGAGCGAGGGAGGGAGAATGTGAACTAAAATAAATCTTTTTGTTTGCTTGCTTGTGTGTTTGCCTTATAACACCAAAGCAAAGTTTTGAACCTTAAGTATAGTATAAGAATATGCAACATCCAATGGACTGGAGTGAGGAAATATTTTGTGTTTGCTGCTGATGGAAGTGGTACAAGTTTGGGGGCCAATGTTCTTTCCTGTTAAGACATCCAGCCTCCAGGAAGGAAAGCTGGACTCCATTGCTCCTGACTCAATTTCTTATTGACTTAATTTTTTGACTTTATTTCTTATGCTATCTCCACATGTTAAAAAAATGAATGTGCATATTAAGGATATTAACATAATTTTCAGTGAACGAGGGAATTCAGGTAGAGACTTTCTCATAATGCCACTATCATTTGGTTAGATCTTCTAAAGAAACATCTAGGGTTCCTCTTATGAATAGGTTCATTAAATCGAAAAGGCAAAAAAAAAAAAAAAGATATACGCTTCTGATATATTTGCCTGAGTTACACATAATCATATCAAGAACATACCTGCCAAAATACACACGACAGCGTATAGCTGGATTACCCAAACTGTGCACAAACGTCATTTACCAAAATTCAAAGTTAGTTCTCTCCAGAGCTGACTTTTCAGACCGAACTACAGTTCCACAAACAAATGATTTTAAAGACCCAAACGTGCACATTCTTTGAGAGACCCGACAGCATTGGACCAAAACGTCCGTCAGCGCAAGGCCAGCACTGGATGGACAAACGCTCCCCTGGAGCCGCTGGCGCCTCAGCACCCGCGTGGTACCCCCTACAGTCCACCCTCTTGGGTATTTTTCACATTTAAAAAGGTTGATCCCTGAGTTATAAGCCCATGGTTACCAACTTATTCTTATAGTCATAACATTATTTTGAGTCAGTTTTCTAAATTTTGAATCATGAGAGTGAAAGTTCACAGAAAGCTGGACAGTCACTCATTTCTACCCTCAAAGAACAGACGAGAGGATGAAACAAGCACCCCCATTCAGAGACAAATATTATAAGCGAAAAAACAAAGCGCTCTGGGTCAGTCACTTCTTGGAAGGGTCAGGAAGTCTCTGTGGAGCAGAGGACGGTGGAGAGAGGCCTTTAAGGTTGGGGAAGTTTTTACGGGCAGAGTGAGGAGGAAAGAGAGAGCAGCATGCGGGGAGAGGACTCGATCCGTCCCTACCTGCTGCAGCACAGGGTGCAGAGGTGACGCTGCAGGCAGGGCCAAGCTGCAGGGGCCTGGAACACTGATGCGCAGAGTGTGGACTTCACTGAGTGAGAGTAGGAACTGTCAGGGTTTCGTGAGTCGGGACGTGAGATCATCCAAGCTGAGCATCAGGACGATTAATCTGGTGATGCCGCAGAGGCAGATAAGCCAGAGACAGGAAGGCGAGCCCAGCAGTTTCTGTGGCCCAGGCGAGAAGTGGGGAGTAAGAAGTGACGTGGTATCAGCGGGAATGGCAGGGGAGGGACGGATGGTAGGGAGGCAGATGCCAGCGAGTCTCAGACAGAAACTGATTGGAAGTGGGGAGGGTGCAGGGGGCTGTCAGAAAGAAGCAGTTCTCTCTAACTGTTAGCCCCAGTGATTCAGAGAAATGCCAAGAGGTGAAATTGGGTTTCCAGGAAGACACGGATCCATCCTGGACACGCTGGACTTCAGACACCATTAGGAAAACCAGTTTAAGGCATCCTACAGGCAAATTGCGAAGGCAAGATTCTGGCTTCTGTGGTTTGAGAGGCAGCTGCAAAGAGATGAAGGCAAAGGTCAAGACCATACAGGAAGGAAATGAGGGATGAGGAGGTCATTGGTGGAAGCTCAGGGTCCGTGACACTGAGAGGGCAGAGGAGGGAGGCAGGGGTGGCCAGGCAGGAGCTGGGGAAAGAGAAAAGTCCAGCCACTCAGGCTGTGGGGAAGGAGAGGGCCGCCTTGCTGTGCACAGGTCTGATGTCAGCCAGACCCAGGGACAGGGCCCCATTCTGCTTCCACTTGTTCTCATTCCCCAGGAAATTTACCTACGTGCTCTGCCAGCCTCTCCTCATGTTTCACATGAGTTGTTGAGAGGGTGAAATGAGATGTAGGGGTTTGGTGCAGGCTCTCGCCCTTGATTAGCACCAGGACATGGGACCTCGATCTCCCTTTGGTAGGGCTGGATCCCCGAGGGAGCTCTGCAGAGGGCCTGAGAGGGGCTGTTTTGCATGGAGAGATGTCCACACGGCTCTTCCCTGGCTGGTGGTAGCAGAGCCAGATTGCAAATGGGAGGGAGGGAGTGATAAGGAGGAGACAGGTGGACATTTTGTTTCTTCCCTTCTCTGTGTGGACAAAGTCCTTTGCCTTCCAGGTTGCAGCTGACATTTTCTTGCACTAAAGCTTTCCTTGACTCTTCACAAAAGGATGAGTGGCTCCATCCTCTGAGGTCCCCCTGGGTCTCCATTGTTTATATCAGGTCTCAACGATGCATCATGTACTTTCTTACATGCTTGTCTTCCACCCACCCCCACACTGACTGGATGGGGGTGACTCAAGGCAGGAGTGACGCCCTTGTCATGTAACAGGTTCCAATCAATGCTTGCGGCACAGCTGACTCCCCTGAGTGTGAAGTGGGATGTGGGAGGGATGGGGGACCCGGCCAGCTTGAGGACAGGAGGTAGGAAAGGAGGAGGGCCTCTGCTGGGGGATCCCACCCCCGGATACAAGGACCCTGTGTGCAGCAAGGCCCAGTGTCCAGTGCTTGGGCCAGAGGCCAGGGACTGAAGCAGCCCACAACCCGAGGGACCCGATGTCAGTAAAAGAGAAAGGAATAACAAACGACACAGCAGTGGGACCTAAACTGTAATCAGAAATTATGAACTTGACTGGTGGTGTCACCTGCAATGCAAGGTCAGGAATACTCCTGATCACAGGATCACCCGAGGCCAGGAATCTGCAATCTGTTTGGCCTCTCTGGGCTGGTCCCTTGACTCAACCCCTCGGGGTAAGCGTGGATGGAAAGGCAGGCTCCGCAAACGCTGCTCTCCAGCGCTGCAAACTGAACAACCGCCAAACCTCGACAGCAGACAGTGGCGCACCTTCACCTTGGCTCAGGAGTCTGTGAGTCAGTCGGGTGACTCTCATCTCGCTGGACTTTCTGACATCTGGGACAGCTGGACGGACTGCTGTCTGCTCCGTGTGGTCTCATCATCCAGTAGGTTTGCCTGACAGGGCTTGTTCCACGGCAGAAGCTGAGGAGCTTTCTGAGGACAAGGTTTGGGATGGGCACCTGTCACTCCCTCCACATGCTATTGGCCCAAGCAAGCCGCGCGGCTGGCTGAAGCCAGGAGTGGAGAGAGCGAGACTCCACGTCTTGATGAGAACAGCCACAAAGTTACAGGTGGACACAGGGCAGGGCCAGGGAGCAGCGTGGGTGGGGCCGCTGCTGCAGTCATTCCATCACAGGACACCTGCAGAAGCGGAAGGGGACGCAGAAGCGGGGTGCCGTGGCTGGGCCAGGAGCTCTGGAGTGGCCGTGGGTCACTTTCACCTCCCTGCACGGCCCGCAGTGTGGCTCTGAGACTTGCAATGTCACACACAATGTACTTCAGTGAATCAGGAGATGGGACTTCAGGGGTTTGTGCATGATTCAGTTGAATGCCTGTCATTTATTATAAAATTAATTTATTTCTAATAACTTTACATTAATTTATAATACTTTACTTTTAAAATAATTTTATGAAGGAAAGCCCTGTGCCTGATATGAGGTGGATGATCAGCATAGGTATTTGTTGAATGAATCCAATTCAGTCACCTATAAGATGATTCATGTATAAGGAAAGTGAGGCCCAGAGAGGTAAAGTGTTTGTTCAGTGCCACACAGGAGGAGAATCTTTTCCTTGAATTCTAGTCTATCCTGCCTCCCTTTCACTTTTTGTTAATTCCTTTTCTGTAAGTGATCAGAGAAAAGAAAATGAGTGAAAACACAGTGACATAAGTTGCATAATAATTCTTATTTGACCCATCTCCCCTAAAAAGCATTGTGGCTGCTGTGATATGCGGCATGAAATAGATTATCCTATAAAATAAGGACTCGGTTCTATGCAGCTTCTTAACACCATTGCTTAAGAAATCAAACCCAAGAATGTTGTTCAGTTATTTTATCATAACCCTAATTTATCGTAGCCCCAGATCTTTTCATGATGACTAATTTCCACGTTCACTCCAGATCCCCTTCTTGGGAACCAGTATTCAAGGATAGCTTCAGGGAGAGAGGACCCTTATGTTTCTATGTTCAATCTGCTTATTGGTGTTTCCCTTTGTCAGGAAGCAAATGGGGATTCTACCCCCAAACTGCATCATGTACTTGGCTAAGAAAAGCTCCAGACCACAGAGCATGGTGTCTGCAGAAGACAGTCGAGACAGGAGGAAACCACTCAAAACAGGGTTCCAGAAAGAGCTTGTACTACAGGAAGCAACCCCTGGGCTAGGGGACATCTGTAGAGCAGGCAGAAGAGATCGACAAGTGAGAGCCAGGTGTACTGGAATTGAATTTATAGGAATTCATATTATAAAGGGGAAAAAAGTACAGAATACACAGGTAAAGACTCCCATCCTTATGCACTGATTATGTAAATTCACATGTCAGCTGTATTTGAAATTTCACGTCTGTATGGACATTCAGATATGTGTCCCATTCAAATGAATGAGTAAATGTGAGTTATCTAATAACAATTAGATCATTATTTCTTCTCTTCCATTTTCAATTGCTCCCGTAGCTCCAAACCATTTACAGGTGAATCGAGGTACTGATATGCAGACCTGTGCTGGTGTGATGGGTGTGACAGGCAGCCGGCCACTGTGGACCTGGAAGGCAGGGTGGGCTGGGGAGGGACCTGAGCACACTTGTGCTGCCTGCGTTCCCCTCTGTTGTCTGCAGCACAGGTGGAGCGGAGGGAAGGGGCAAGGTGGGAGCCCAGGCCAGAAACGGTAGGGACCTGCACTGCCAGGGGAAAAGGAAGAAGTGGGTGGATTAAGGCTGGGACATACTTTGGGGTGAAAACAACTGGATCTGCGGAAGGACTGAATGTTGGGTGTGGGGTAGAGAGAGGACTCGAGGTGGCTCCCAGCATCCTGGCCTGAGTGATGGCTGGATGGGGCCCTACTTCTCGACACGGAGAGGGCTGGTGGGAGAGCAGCTTAGGGCAGGTTGGGCTAGCCATGTTCAGTAGGGAGGTCTTTGTTGGTCACGTTAATTCTGAGGCGTGTGCTGGCAAGCAACTGGAGACGCTGAGCAGAGCCGAGGGCCGTCGGCATATAGGCGGTATTTAGGGCCATGTGATTTTGTGAGACCACCATCCCAGATCGTGTGTCTGGGAGGGAAGGGGTCGTGAGAGGGATGCAGAGAATGTCTGGGCACAGTAGCCGGATGGGGACCCGGGAGGAGGAGCAGGCTGGCAGGAAGGTGACCTTCTGTCTGGCATGTTGAGCGCTGGGTGCCCGTGGCAGGCCTGTTCCTAGGAGTCGCCCAGCAGGTAGCTGCTTATGTGAAGTTGAGGTTCCTGGAAGTCAGACCTGAGGGCACAGATTTGGGGGCTGAAGTAACGGGGGAAGGGAAGCCAAGGGAGATGTTTACGAGACAGAGAGGCAGAAACACGCAGGTGAAGGACTCTGTGTCGCACAAGCCCCAACTAAGAGGTAACAGGTGTCTCACACCTCACTTTGCTTCATTGTCTTTCTTACCAAGCGTGGAAGAGGAAGTTCTGTCTGCCACGCAGTACAAAAATAAGTAAAGGGAGATTGACTTGGGGCCTCTTTCTAAGGCACCTTCAGGTAAATTTGCAGACAGGAGGAAGGAAAGTCACAGAGGGGCCCCCACGGGTAGGATGGGGTCAGCGGACCACAGTTTTTACATGACTTCTGGTTCTTTCTCCCCAGACCACAGAAGGCAGCTCTTGCAAGGACTCTGTCTGGGACACGTGAGTGACCAGGGAGGCCTCCAGAAGAGGCAGCCATTCCTTGCGAGGCTGCTATTCCATTTCAGGGCTATTTTGTGGAGGCCCTCCTAGCTGGGTGCATCTGGGTCGTGCCCTCCCATGGAGGCTCCTGGGAGAGGCCAAGGCCCTCAGTGTTTCCTCAAGGAGGAGGCTAGACACCCAGAGAGCTGGGGACCCAGCTCCCCACTGCCGTGCCTGTGAGTTCATCTTCCTACACTACTCAGGTTCTTGAGCCCGTGATTGTGCCAGTGGGTAAGGCGGGGTTGGAGGAAAAATCAACAAGGTGAAGGGCGCTGACTTAGGAGTTAGCTCCTCTTCCCATGGAGCACCTTCCATTCCCTCTTCCGTCCAAGTGCTGACCGGGCCCGACCCTGCTTAGCTTCCGAGATCAGACGAGATCGGTGCGTTCAGGGTGGTATGTCCATGGACTTCCCTTCCCGCTGTGCTTCCCATCCCTCCCCCACCCCCCAAAGCATGGTCCCCAGCCCTGCTACATCTGCAGCCTCCCGGAACCTGCTGGAAATGCAGACTCCCATGCTCCACTGGGACCGCCCGGACCAGTTTCTGCATTTTAACAAGGTGTCCAGGGGAACTTGTGTGCACGCTAACATTTGAAAAGCATCATTATATATTATGAAATGACACTTCACGTAAAGTTTGCCAAGGAAAAATTTCCAAAGGACTAAACAACAAACACCCTTACCTCTGAATATAGGACTCACCGGAGTTTTTAGGTACGCGCCAAAGCGAAACGGCACGGATTGCTGATGCTCCTGTTAGTGACTGGTGTGTCTTTCATACCTACTTGGTACAGCGCTTCACTCACTCTTTAAAGTGTGCCTCCACGCACTTTCACCACTTCACCAACACCACAGAAACCCAGGACCTAGCAGATCTTTTTTTTTAGGCTGGTCAGGTGAAGCAGTGGGAGTGGAGAAGTAGCAAAGGAATCTGTAACCGGTTGTGATCAATTAGTTGTAAACACCACTGCACTCGGACCAACCAAAGAGATCTTATTCTTACACCTACTGAGGATGAAGAACGTGAAACTGAGCAATGACAATCGTTTGCTCACTGCCGCACAGGACTGAACCCAGGTTTTCTGAGTTTATTTCCTAGGGCCTTCGATAGCCCCGTGCATTCTCCACATACCAGGAGTCCAGAGGACTCTATCCTTTTTTCGCTGCCTACTAGTTTTGTCTTTTATTTGCGTGGCTTTGGCTCCGCTATTTCCATAAACTACTCACAAGTGGGTTTTTACTTGGCAAATAAAAATTGGAAGTTATTGTTTTCTAAAAAAAGACACAGTAACGATTTTCAATATATATGTTTGAAATTGACTTACATTTGCACCTGGGAGCAGTTCCATAATTAAAAGTCTCACCTGCCTACCTGACCTCCGATGCTAAGGAAACATAATTAAAAGTTTTTTCTTCTTTTCCCAAGACAGTAGTTTATCGAGCAGCTTAATGAAACACTAAAACTCCAGAATGGAAGAGGATGTGTGAAACCCACTTTCCGGTGTGAACTTATTCTTAAACAATCAAATGAGAGAGCCCGTCAGCCTTTACAAGATGCTAACCATCTGGCCTCTGCATCCTGTCTGAGTCACCAGATAAATAGCTACAGGTTGTTTTAAGCAGCTGAGCTGTTTTGCTCGGATACTCGCTGCCCTGGGGTGTAGATATTTACTCCTTGGGTTGAGCACATTTTCAGCCACACCTGATGCCTCCAGGTAATTTTCCAGGAGAAAACTTTTAGAGAAAGGGAAGCAGGTACCTTTGAATAATTGCATGTGCATGCAGGAGAAGGGTTAAGGGGGTTGCTGTCCTGAATGGAGCGGCATTGCTTCCGATTGGAAAAGCATACCGCTGAAAACTCTCTGTGACTGCTTCCTGCTGTCCTCAGCCTTCCAGAGGATGCCAGAAGCAAGCTGGATTACTAGGCACTGTGTCCTGCAGACCTGTGTGTGACTGAGTGATGCGCAAAGGCCAGGGCCAGGGTCACTCATGCTCCCCTTCGTATGAAGTCTTGAAAAGTAACCTAATTTTAGTAGCTCAGTAGGGGAAAGTGGCAAGAAGAGGGAGAGCCCATCTCCCTCTAGTGCCCAGGCCTTGCCTCGTGTGAACGGGGGGGGGGGGGGGGGGGGGGGGGGTGCCCACTGCCCTGGGGGATCCTCGCAGCTGAGGCCTGGCTGTGGCCTTGTAGCTGGACATCGCTAGGTCAGGCTGAGCAGATAAAAGCAGGAAGTGGTGACTGCCAGCCAAGAGCTCAGTGTCTTCAGAAAGTGGACGGGATGGGAGGAAGGAGCGTGGTTTGCTGTGAAAGCAGCTAACACAAAATTGGCCAGGGAGGAGCCTGCCGACGCCTGGGGCAGGAGATCCTTGAGAGCTCTGCAAGCGGCTGATAAAGCCTCCGTGGGGCAGGGAGGGAGGCAGTAAGCTCGGTCCCCAGTGGCAGTGTCCAGGGCAACCCCTGACCCCTGGATTCTCCTCCCACGCCCACGGGGAGAGAGCAAGGGCAGAGAGGAAGAGCCCAAGTTGAGTTGGATGTTTTGGGATAAACCCTTCCCTGTCTCAGCGACTTCAGGGCAGGGCGGTGGAGAAGCAAAGCCAGGTGGTATAGTGGAGTCCCGCTGCCTGCGCAGGATGCTCTTGGTTGGCAGTCGCGAGCCCGTTCCTATGAAGCCTCTGTCACCAATGAAGTCAGGGCAACGGCGATTCTTGCAGGGAGCGCACTGGGCTGTGCTCCAGCCAGAGACCTCCATCCTTCCAAGGAGGATGACAGGTGAACAGACACACCTGCAAGCACGAAAGAGGTCTGCAAAGACAGACTGCAGGTGTGTGTCCTCTAACGTCTTTTGAAGGAACTGGTCTGCTTTGCTTTGTAGGGAGAATCTGCTCACACACACCCAGCACTACGTAGTGATAAACCAAACAATCCAGTCTTACAAAGCCACTGTGGGTATCTGTGCACTGTCTGGCATTCCTGCAAAAGGACAGCCAGAGAGGTTGAATACTTTTTAAAAACCTTATCTTTGGTTATTTCAATAGGATATGACAATCTCCTCTCTTCGGCATGTCAATAAAGGTTCATTACCACGTGGAACAGGGAGCCTGTCATTGGTTGTTTTTGACTTTGGACAACATGAACACTTTTGGCAGAGGTGATCAGCATGGATAGTCAAGTTACAATAATACTACTAGCAGCATTTATTTATTTATATCAGTAGATAAAATACACAGCCCAGTAATTTTTTATTACTTGTGCCCATAAAATTAAGTATCTTAAACATGGGGTGATGGGCACATCAGAATCAAGATCTTGTCAGCAGGGCCTCAACCCATTTTAGCTGTGGATTTCATCAGGCGTGCCTGAGTGGTCAGACAGCAATGAGCCAGCTCGCCTGCCGTCCTGCAGCACAGAGACCCACCAGGTCACCGCGGCTGCACCAGCGCTCGGGCTTCAGAGAGCAGCTTATGAGCACCAGGCCCGCGTGTAACAGCAGTGTCCTCGATGTCCCGGAACCTCCACTTCTCCAAGCTGTCCTTGAACATGTCAGTATACAGTGAACCAACTGCACTGCCAGCTGTGGTTTCAGCAGCCCCTCTGGGTCGCTAAGGAAACCAAGTGCTTTGTTGCAACAGCAGAGCTGAGACAGTGTCCCCAACAGAAACCTGGAACTGAGCACTGCCCGATTCGTCACTTGCACCCTTCCCATGCACGTGGGCATCACACACACCTTCTGCCGGAAGAAACAGTCTATGCAAATGTGCAGCCTACCTGTGTCCTGACCCCCCGTGGAATATGTTTGCACCCCAAAAGAGCACACCTTCAAGCCAAAGGCAAGTTTCTGTTTGCTTCACTCCATTCTTCCACCTTCCTCACTCCTTCTCTATATTTGGCAGTAAAGCAAAGCTCTTAATGATCACATTGAAATGACAAAACTTTGATAGGTTATTTCTATAATTGGTTCTCACTTAAACATGGGAGTTCTAAACAGAGAACTGTAGAAAGTGGAATAGTAGGGCATGAACTGAGCTGTCAACCTCTTTCCCATTTTTCCATTTGTCAAGCATGCGTCTGCCCAAAGCCAGTGCCCTCGCTGGCCACAGCCCTTCAGAGAAGCTCTGCTCAGCCTCCACACAGTGGGACCCGCAGGGCTCTCATCAAGTGTTGCCTTCTCAGAGAGGCTTTCTGACCACCCTAGGTAAAGTAATGCTCTCCCCACCCACCCTGTGCTAGCCCTCTCTGTATCTTGCTCTCCCCACCCACCCTGTGCTAGCCCTTTCTGTATCTACTCCTGTTTTGTTTGTCTTCAGCTCATGTTTTATATTCGTTTACTTATCCCTACAAGAAAGTTCTATAAGTGAAGGTACTCAGATTTCTTCATCACTCTATCTCCAGTGCCCAGAAGAGTATCAGACAAGGAAGAGAATACAATAACCATTTGTTGAAGGAATGAATAATGGAGAAGGGAAAAGTTCTCAGTGAAGCCTTTTATATATGCAGCTTACAAGACTTAAGCTGAAGCTTAAGCTTAAGCTCAGCCAGCAGGGGTTCCCTTTTGACATTTACCACATTCATCTTTTCTCTTGGGAAAACAAATGTGATGTCTAGAGCTGCAGCAACCACATTGGGCTATGAGGCAATCTTGAAGACAGAAAGATGTACACTGAGGATGCCAAGCTGAACAATGGTGGGAACTTGGATCTTGGGAAACTTGATGGAAACACTATGCCAGCTTTGGAACGACCACATCTGTCTAGTTTCACATGAGAGAATAAACCATTATATGTTTAAACCACTGTTGTTTTAGCTTTTCTGTTACATATAGTTAAAGGTAAGATCTAAGAGGACAATTAGGATTAAATATTGGTCACTTAAAATAATTCAGAGAATGTTCTTTAATTCCCTGAGTAATGTTATGCCTTCATAAGCTGATATATGCCTTCACAAGGCAAATATTGCCTTCACAAGGCAAATATTGAAGAAATCATGCAAGTATACAGTGCAATCATTCAAAGCAACTGATTTCCTCAGGCTGAGAGTGTTATAGTAGTATACAAGACAAATGCATTACTTCAAAATATTTAATAACTATTTGTTGAGTACCTGCTGTCTGTCATGTATTGTGTTAAGCCTACTAGAACACAGTGGGAAAGAGCTAGAGTTGAAATAAGCGCTTTGAATTCTGACTCCTTGCTTATTAGCAGTGACCTTGAGCAAGCTGTTTAGGTTCAGTTTTCTTAGTAATACTTGGCCCACAGAGGTCTGTGAATATGAGATAAGTTTGTGGATGAATGTCTTAGCAGAGTTTCTTGGAGTTACAGTAATACAGTGTTGCTGGCTACTGTGTCTACAATGTGAGCCCTACAAGGAGCTCCCTCACTCGCTCTGCATAGGTGGCCTGAAATAGGTGGTATTGTAGTCTCTGGAACAATTCACCAGATATCTCTAGTTTTCCTTTTCCTGATGCATGTCAGATTTGGCCAATGAAAAATTAGCAGAAGTGACATATCTCACTTCTGACTGTAAACTCTAAGAGGCAGTAGACAATTGTCCATGTTTCCTACCAAGTGCCACATTGATCAAGGAAGCAAATGATGGTGCCTCCATCAGCCTCAGACTCTGGGACAACAATAAGCCAGACCCCACTCCTCTGCACCAGCTCACACTGGACACGTTTATTGTGAATGGGAAATGAACTTCAGTTGTGTTAAGCTTCTGAGATTTGAGGTTGCTTGTCCCTGTTGCATCACCTGGCCTATCTCGACTGATACAGGTGATGATACCTGTCTTGGAGTTAGACGAGTTTCTAGACGAAGAAGGACCTAGGGCAGAGGGAATTTTCATGCAAAGCACAGAATCATAAAAGGATTAGAATTTGCTGACAAGTTTAGTGTAACTGTTACCAACATTGGGCCCATGGAGTAGAGAGGTAGAGGTTGAATCCAGTTAGGGTAGATAAGAGAGAGATTGTATATACATAGGGCAACTTTGGACAAGGTAAACTCTCCTGAAGTAATTTAAAACTCGGAAATCATTCATCAAACATCTCTTGGTTCAATAAGGAGTTCAAAATTGAATTAGTAAATAGAAGTCAGAATAAGATGAAAAGGGGGAATGAAGTCCTAAAGGTGATAAATTGAGAACCAAAACAACATTGATACAGTAGTAAAAGATACATTAGCAACAGTAAGGAACAGGGCAGACATGGCTGAAACTTGAGTTACTAATAGAGAGGAAACTTCAAATCACCATAGTAAATACACACAGATGGAAAACAAGTAAAATATTAAGGATTTTGGGAGAAGCTAAAAGATGTAGATATAAAGATATGTCAAGATAAAGCTCATTAAAATAAGATAAATCATTGCCCATTAAGTAGAGAACTCAATGAATTAAAAATAAAAATATTCAAAGATATAATACAAGAACACTTTTATAAAAATAAAGAAAGATCTACATCTGCAAATGCAAAGAGCTAACAGTATGCTAAAAGTATTTGAAACAAAATGCTCAACACTGAGACATACCTTGGTTAAGATTCAAAGATAAAGGCAGGATTTTAAGGCATCTAAAAACAGAAAGGGAAAAGCATGATAAGAGTAAAAAGCCAGGTTAAATAATATTTCAATATAGTCAGAGTTGTAGAGAAAAGAGCCTGTAACCTAGGAAGAGTCTCCACAACCAATCATTTGCTCATCTAAAAAGACAACAGGCAAATAATCTCTCAGATATGGGAGATCTCCGGGAACACAGCATATGTAAAAGTCTCTTGAAAAACTTTCTGAGTTTTTTGGTTTGTTTTTAGTAACAAATTAATAAGAGATGGATGAAAGTGAGCATGTTCAAAGGACAAGAGGAAGGAAATGAACCGATGCAAATGGAAGACGAATATCTACAAATCACATAAATTATATTATAGAAAAAAGATGTAAATTTTTTACTTTGAAAGTACAAATAATAATGTAACTGACAAACATAAGGAGAAGAGAAGAAGAAAAACAGGGAGGTGAGAGGAAATGAGAATAAGAATGTCCTCCAAGGAAGAAGTGAAGAAATGCTGTGTATAGTTTAAATGCATTTTTAAAAATGCTTCTAATTTCT
Source organism: Cheirogaleus medius (assembly GCA_008086735.1). Taxonomy (NCBI): domain Eukaryota; kingdom Metazoa; phylum Chordata; class Mammalia; order Primates; family Cheirogaleidae; genus Cheirogaleus; species Cheirogaleus medius. The sequence continues at coordinate 4,868,196 of VBSM01000605.1, read as the reverse complement.
AAAATTTAGCAGTGACTTTTCTCGAGGGATCTTTTAGGAAATAAAAACTCTCAGTAAATAATCCTTTATTCTAAGTTCAGCAATTCTTTTTGTTTTGTTGTATGTCCTCTGCCATCCTTGAGCTGGGCGGCTTCACACGCTACAGGGAGGCCCAGGAGCCGCACGAGGCGCAGGGCCTTGCAGAGTAGGCAGGACTTTTCCCATGGCATGATGGGCGGCCGGGGCGGGGGGCTGTGGAATTTTCACCGAGATGGAGATAGAATCCTATGCGTGCTTTTCACGCGGTCCTCTGGCCTCAGCCTGTTGGGTAGCTGGGAGTACAGGCTCGTCCGCGCATTTTATAGAGATCATTTTGCCACTTTGGCTGTACCGTATTTAAAAGTCTCCTTAAACATCTTGCTTTTACCTCTTATTTTTTAAAAAGTCTCTTTAAGCAACATGATTTAGAGATACTTTATCAGCACGATCTTATGAAGCTACCAGGCGTCCTCAAACTACGGCCCGAGGGCCACGAGGACATTTGTCCCCCCCGCTGGGTGTTTTTGCCCCCGCTGCCTGTCCTGCTTAGCAGCAGACTAGCCCGGGCCCACAGCGCGCGTGTGCGGAACGTGCGCCGCGCTCTCCAATGGCCCTCCAACGGTCTGAGGGACGGTGAACTGGCCCCCTGTTTAAAAAGTCTGAGGACCCCTGCTAGACTGTACTCACGATTAACCCGCCCAATCTTTCCTTCACATTTTAGAGCTTTCCTTCAGTATCTTAAACAGTACTTTGGTGAATACTTTAGGAATCACTATAACGATTCTTTTTCACGATTAAATCCAATGCTAAATAGTTCCCTCCTCATCCTCAGAGAAGCCAGGACAAGGCACAGGGCTTCTAAATTGGTTCTGAGCATATCCAAGATCTACAGGTCTTTGAAACAGCTCCATGTCCACCTCCACACACTTTACCTACAACGGCTCCTTCAGGTAAGGCATTCGCCCCCCCCGCCTCACACAACGACAGACATCATTTGCCCTTTCGTCGTTAAAACAGTGAGCAGGTTTCAGGGCTGTCACACCTTCCAGACCAGGCCGCCTACTCTGTGAAACTAACAGGCTCCCTAGAACAACCCATCGGGTCACGAACGGGTGGATGCAGGTCTGTGGTTTGTGCATCAGCCATCAGTGTCACAAGTCCCCACACACTGGAGTGTGAGCCGGTCTGGCTGAGTTAAAATCGTCGATTAAAAATCGCCTTCCAAATTGCTCTGATTTTATTTGTTCAATTGACGACACATACGTTAGTACATGACTATAATTTTAGGGCAAAGTGGATGTATAGAAAAGTATTTCAAACAAGGAGGCAAAATTATCCCAGATAAACATCAACAGGCATCAGTTTTATATTTTCTGCTTCCTGAATTGCATCTCCTGGATCTGATGGTTTTACTTCTTTGTATTCTTGAACGACACCTTGGGATATGTTCTGTGCACATGTCAGGGAGGGACAGAGAGGAGTGACTACACCGCTGGTGTGACGCCGGGTCTGCCAGCATGGACAGTGTGCCTTCAGTCTCCTCATTTAACCCCTGCACCTCAGCGTCCTCATCTATAAAATGAGGATGGCAATTCCTACCTCCCAAGGTTGTTATGAGCTATGAAGACGTGAATATTTGCAAAGCATTTAGAAAAGCATCCAGCACATCATAAGGACTCTGTTTTGTAAAGTAAATAAAATGTTCCTTTTTGTTTTTACAACACATTTATTTATCATAACTTTTGTGATCTGGGGGAGTATTTTCTGGTTTCCAGAATAAAAGTTTTAAAATTAAAAGGAATCAAAGTACTTTTTGGCACCTAATATTTCCACATTTATTCCCAGACTCTAAAAGTCGACTGGCTTTATGTTAAACTCAGAATCCATACAGAAAAAGATCTTCAAACTTTATTCATTTCATAAATAATGTATTTTATTTTATTGCATATGGCTATTAAGGAGGGCATCCATGATCAATACAGACTAAATACAATGCACTATTCTAGTCCAGTTTATTCTTGTCCCCAGCAGCATCACATCGACCCTATATACAGCGTGTACAGTGGAAGACAGAGCAAGATAAGTTAAGTCTCTTGTCATATCACAATAGCAAGAAATATATTTAACATCTCGATATCCAGAAACAATACGTACCCAAAAAGAAAACACTGTTTAATAACTGTTAAAGTTTATATAGCAAAAAATATTTTAAATTTAAGGTAAGTCAGGCAAAATGTACAAAGACCCAATATACATCGTGAAGTTTTAGCAAACATAACATTTATACATTTTGGTTCCATTCTGTAAACTAAATTAAAAATGTAAATATTGCATATGCCTTTTTCTTTGAAATGTACAGGATAGAAGAAAATTTCGTGTATTACCCACTTTTTATTTTGTTTGTTTTAAGTTGCAGTGTGAACATGAACCATTGGTATGGTGTCGTGACTACCCTAAGTACAGAGGGCTAGTTAAATACATGTCAATTCACTGTATTCGGCAGGGTCCATATTCAGTATTATTGTACCTGGGGGGCAGCGGGGGGAGTTACAAAGCAAATACCACCCATCGATTCCTATTCCCAAAACTAGATAAAAACTTTAGGGCATTTTATACATCTTAATAAACTATATCATACACTGAAACTGACCTTCAAACTAACATCGTATGGCCTATGCACTGCTGTGATGTATGATTTCAGAAAAGTAAAACCTTAAAAACGTTCAGGGGATCGCTTTACATTCAACTTTGTCTTGCAATACAATCCTCTGTTCTAAAGTTCAGCACGGAAGCAGGAAGACTTTTGCATTGCCATTAAATATACTTTTAAGACATTGAATTTTTTGGTCTTCCTCTAAAAAAGCCTCATTAATGCATTATTCTATAGTGATATATATCTATATATTTATATATATTTTTCTCAAAAGAAAAAAACCCAACAACTCACATCTCCAATGAATTAGTGTAACCTCTCCACTGACTATCAGAGAAGACAGGCACTGGGGTGCCCCCACGGAGGAGAGGCCGACGCTCTCCGGTCACGTGTCGAGGGGCAGCAAGATGGCAGAGCACTCTGCCGACCAAGTTCAGCAGTTTTAGGTGACATCTGTGATAATTGCCACAACACTGATCTTTTCAGAACACTGAAAACATAAAACAAGGGTAGTCTTGTCAGGATTTTTTTTTGACAAGTAACAGGTACTGCGAGATTGCTTTTCTTCTTTTTCTTTTTCCATTAATAACAGAGGGGCTTGAATGCCTCTTTTTATCACTTTATTTCTTTTCCTTTCTTTCTTTCTTTTTTGGTTTTTTCTTTTTTTTTTTTTT
>VBSM01000605.1:4793930-4864751 GCA_008086735.1 Cheirogaleus medius | reverse complement strand
ACAAACAGCACAATGTTGAATGCCCCATATGGAACAAGTGAGAGAGGCAGGTGACCTTGCCCGGTTGGTTCCTTGTCTAACACGGCCCGCAGAGGTTTCCAAATGCAGGAATTGCTCGGAGCCAAAAGAAAAACTGTAAGCAGCTTCAGATTGAAAAAAACGCTGAGCATCTTCTTTTAATGATGTTCTCTGATGTGTGACCTCATGGTGAGAAAGCCAGACACATCTTCACTCTGAAAAAGAAAGGAGGGAAGTGAGCAGACTCTCACGAGAGCAGGCACTCTCTGGAACTCTAGCAAACGACCCTCGTAACCCACTTTCACCAGCCGAGTCATCTTCATAAAACTATGCACTATGAGAAACAAACACGGGCTCATTCTGTTTTCCAGAAACAAGTTCAACGGGTAAACTCTGATTTGGTTTTCCTGGAAGCAGAGCTATCTATCAGGTTCATAGTGAGTTGTCTACAGAGCGAGGTTCACATTTTCAAGTTAGGGAAAATAGTCAGACATGTTTTTGTGAATCATGCTGTCGAAGGAGACATAACGGAAGCAGAGGTGTGGCGACAGCCTTCAAATTGAGCATCTGTGCCACCTGGGAACTAGCCCTCTCGCTCCCTCGTCTTGGCTCCTCGTGTGTTGTGCCACGTCTGCTGTCACATAACCCTCAACGTGAGGAAGGATTTCTTCTTGCTCGCCCAACTTTCGTATGTTCCACTTTCAATAACTTACTGTGTTGCTGTGCAAAAGGATCGAACCGCCCAAGCTTCTTTAACCTCTTCAGTTTCTGACATTTAAAAAATATTTTTAATCGATACACTCCTCTTCAAGGGATATAACTGGGAAGATTTTGACATTTCACAGCATGTTGCTTTTTTTTTTTTTAAAGCTTCTTGACTTTTTAACCCAAATGGCATATTTTTAATTGTCATCACTCACCACCATGCTCACAACTCAGTCACATACATGCACACTGGTGCGTCATGCCTTGTCTTAGGTTTTCTTCTTTGCAGCTGTACTTACACAAACTGCATTTCTGGACACTCTTCTCAAATCACTTAGAATTCTGATCCTGGACTCTCATTACATTCCTTGATTTACTTTTTGTGAATCGAATTATTTTCTATCTTGAGCTCAGAGGACTGATCCCAGCAAGAAAGAAACTTCCAGTGTGTCCTATAGCTGAGTGTAAGGCCCTAAAACCCTGCCCCGCTACAAACTCGAGGCACTGCATCCTGTAGCCGGAAAAAGACATACGGCACAGACAGGGTGCTCATCAGTGTACAACGTAAACGTACCTTTGCAGGCCTTATTTAAAAGTCCCCTACAATATGACATTTTGAGGCAGTGCTACTTTATCTTTTTATTTTTTAAAAAGCTTTATGTCTTTAAAAAATTTAACAGGTAAATGATGTTCTGCCAATGAACCTTAACAGGAAACAGGGCCTGAAATTTCCTCCTAAGAAAAGAGCTGTCCTCCAGCTATTTCATTCATTATTGTTGTGATTTTCAATCCCAAGAGACTGCAGTGAGAAAATCTAATTGTTTGCATTCCTTAAGAAACAGAGATTTGCTAAAATCCACCTAGACTTGTGTTTTGCCCTAAAATGAGCTTGCATTTTGTCACTCAGGCCCTAATCATAAGATGAATCCTATGGCCACCCCAGAGCAGGTGACCAAGACCCTGTGAATCCACTTACAGAAAGATGTCTAATCAAAGCTTATTTTATTTTTACACTGACAGTTAGTTAAATGTGGGTAAATTGTCTCATGTTAACCCTAAGTTCATTATCTTGAAAACAGCTAAGCAAGTAAGTTCTTCAATTTCTTAAACTTATATACTTGTCATATAAATGGTGGGTTAATTACTGCTGGAAAAAAATTACTTTCCATTTTCACTTACAAATTCATGAGGCTACTGATGTTTTCACTGTTTTTAAGGATGCTTATTGCTGTGAAACCCAACTCTTATCATTAGATCTCTGTGAGCTAATTAATTCGAACACGTAATTTTATTTTTTGAAGTACAATACAGTTATCAAAACCTTAATTTCTAAGCATGAGCATTATGCAAGAACATAGCTGATAAATGGCAAGGAAATAATTCATCCATGCATTTATTCATGCAATGACCTTTCGGCAATTTTCTAGTTTAATTTGACTCTGGTGCGGGGCCTCACTGATGACTTGGGGGAAGAAGGCCGACCAAAAAGGGGAAAAAAAAGGTGTTATCACTGGAAGATTAATCTGTTCATGGCGAACTGGAAGGATGCAAGAAGGCCTAGCTAATGAGGACCAGACACAAGACGCTGACCGGCTCAGAGACAGGGGTGTGGCATCAGCTGCGCAACGTTTCAAACACATTTGCAAATACACATGTGCACTAAAGCAAACACATGCGGATGTAACTTGGCTCCTGTTAGGTTAAAAAAAAACAACTGCTTTCTATGGATGCCTCCTGTCCAAGTAAAGGGAGAGACCTGAGACCTGAGGCCTCTGGGTCCCCTCCTGGACCATGGGACTTTGGTTCACACTGCTCAGCAGCCTGCCACCCACAGACCTGCTGGTTTACCACCAGCTGGCTTAGGAACCCTCTCCTCGAGGGCTGCAGCTGCTTTGGGGTGACAGGTTGGGATGCCTGGAAGTACCCTAACAAATGTAAATGGGATTAGCCACCAGAAACAATCCTTTGTTGAGGTGCAAAAGAAAGAAAGCAAGGAAAAGGCTGGCAGTAGCCCTCAAATTGGATCCAGATGACTCAACTTGCCCAGCCATGGCAAAAGGATCTGGATAAAATGGAGATCTAAGAAATATAAACACTCCCTAAGAATGCATGTAGGAAAAAAGGTATCTGTTCTAAAAACCTAACCATGATTTTCTTCATTTCTTATACAAAGAAGCTGTCTGCTTCAAAGGATGTCTACAATCTCCGTTTTCCAATGTGAGCTGGTGGCAGACTCTTTGTCCCACATCTGCTGGTAAGGGCCTGAGCTAGCCTTGGCAAGGAGGGGACAGGCCTAGGGAAAGACACCTGCTACAAAACAATCTGCACGTGCAGTCGCTCACACGGGCACCCTGCAGTCCAGACACAGCACTCAGACACCAGACACCAAGGGGTGGTGCCCCGCCCCAGGCTGACGCCTACCACAGAAGCGCTGTACCCGCCACCCACATGACAACCACTCAGCCTTCACTCCCCAGCCCCAGGAAGAAGGAAGAGAGGAAAGCAATGGAAATATTCTTGCAGATTGGAACCTAGGAACGAGAGAGCACATTTTGTCTTTTTACTTATTTACTTTTAAAGTAAGTTAAATTGGCTGGTTCTCTTATGCAGAGAGAACTTGCCTCTGCTCTGTCTGTGGAGCAGACTTTCTAACTTTCTACAGTTTCTGAATAAATCTCGATTTCACTTTAGGAAAAAAAAAGTAAGTTATCCCTCCCCCTGAGAATTAGTCTGGTTTATCCAGACTGGGAAAAAAGAAAACATTTTCTAACATTACTAATCTGACATTCTCAACCTTTAAATACTTACGCTTCCTAAAGATGAGATTCCAGCAAAATTTATTTATTTTATTATCTATGTTAATTTTACTAGAAGCGAAGAACAAATTAATGTTATGGCCACTCTACTCTGAATATTCATGAAGAAGAGAGACATTCTTTAAACTCATCAGGTACAACGGCAAAACAAAAATGAAAACAGTAAGAATCATGTTGCTCATCAACACACTGCTCATGAACACACTGCTCATGAACACGCTGCAGAACGTACACCAATCCTCTTCGAGAGATCATGTATATAAAAAATGTAAATGCACTGATGCTTAATGGATTTGTCATATAACTACACACTGCACTACTCTGTCCCTGGGACATTACTTTGTAAAGAAATCCATTCACAGACACATCCATCTAGCATTACTTGAGTAAAAAACAAAACAAAACAAAAAACCAACCAAACAAAAAACTTTTGCAAAGAGATGAAAGTCGTTCCAGATGACATGTCATGCAGTCTAGCCATTCCTCATCTTCTTTCTGCTGTCACTTGTGACAGATGACATTCATATGTGGGATATAGTCCCATGTGCCAGTAATCATAACTCCCTGCAGACTAGCTATAATTCCACCCCTTTTCTCTTCCACTTAAAAGAGCAATCGGAATGCAAATGAGCAAGAGTGCTGTCAGTAAAGACCCCACCTTCAATCTGCTCGATTGCACCCCCAGAAAGAGAGAGAGAAGAAAAGAAGGAAGGAAAGAAGGAAGGAAGGAAGGAAGAGATAGAGAAAGAAAGAGAAAAAGAAAACCAAATTAACTTTGTTATTAGAACAAGTAGGAAAGCTGCCCTGTAATATATGGGATGAATGGCAAAATGCTGACAAGTCACAGCACCAGTGAGCCAGGCACTGTTTTACAATTACATTAAAGAAAACTAAAGTCAGTATCGAGCCTGGAATGTGTTAGAAATAAATAAGGTAAATTTGGCCCACCAAATAAAACCAGGCAGCATGTCAGATATACATTCTGACTTACCATGACTATTTCTGTATGATTTCTCATGAGAATTTGGGTTTGGACTTGTGTGACTTCAAGGTCATATTTCAGTGTTCAGAATCCAGCACATATACCTGGGTCGTGGCAACTGTGCCCAGGAAGGCCCTGATGCAGAGCGCCAGGGCACAGTCAGGACATGGGGCCTCACGGGCCTTTGGTGAACACCACTGCATCTCCCAGAGAGCAAATTCATCGAGCAGGTAAAAATGCTTTCACATTGTCAGTTATAACTGAAGTGGGACTATTACAAATATTGATGTGCATAACAAAATGAGACAATATGTTTTTTAAAATTAAAATTTGTATTTCTAGTAGTAAACATGATTAAGAAAGAAATGAACCCTTTAGTGTGTTCAAACATATCTTTCAGGCACATCTCAGCATCCAGTTTAAACCTTTTATGTTAAACATAGAATTACAAGGAAAAATGAACTTTTCAGTTGCAGGAGAAATTCCTAGAAAAATAAACCTGATAACTTAGTATCTCCTTACTTTACTAAAAGCAAAACACTCTAAGACTACAGAAAAAAAAAAGTAAGGTTGGGTGTGATAACAAACACGCCAGAGATTCTAAGAAAAACAGTTACTTGAACTTTCCTTTTAAATTGAAAAAAACATCACTTAAAAGGAAAATATGGAAGAATAAGTTCCCTATTGCAAATGGGGGCTATAATTTGCTTTCCAACCCTAGCTTGAGAAGATTTAGAACTTTCTTTCATATGAGCTCATCACTTCAACCGACAATTAAAATCATTTCATTTTGAACATGCTTGTTACTAAAGAAATTTCCTAACATCAAGTTGTAACTTGATGTTAATGACACAATACGGAATGGCATGAGACAATCTAGTTGTCTCACAGGCTGGAGTTAATAAAAGGTATCTTTCCTCCTTTAACTCCTGTTTAATCCTTCACGTAAGACCTCATCTTAACCACCAGCAATCAGGCCTCCCAAACTTTTAACCACTGCACTTCAAATTTCCTCCACACACTCAGTTTCATACCCAGGAGCCCATACTAATTGTACAGTGCATGTCCTCAGCAGATGCCACAGCACAATACCGAAGTGGTTCTTTCTTTTCTGGGTTTGTTGTTAAAAACCCTGACATGTGCATCACGTGAGCTATTCTTCTACGGGAAGAGTTCCCGCCATGCCCATACCTGCAGCACGCAGTATGTATGAGAAACGGCGTCTGCTGCTCCCTAGTACAAACACCGGAGAGACAAAAATGCCTCCGGAACCGCTGGTGGGCCATTTCTCTTCAATTGTGAAACGTTCCACCTTTTCTAGTCAGAACCCAGATGAAGAGGCACAAGTGGCTTGCTGACGCCTCCTCGAGCATCAGTGGAGTAGCAGAGGCCTCAACTTTTCCCAGAAAAACTCCCTCTCTGCTCCCCTTTGGCCACGAGGAGACAGTGAGAACAGGCAGTGGAGACACCTGCACCTGTCATTTGGGGCCCCGGAGTGTAAACTTCACACAGTACCATCAGCTCTTTGGAAAACTCCCCTCAAAGGGCCTTAAATGCCACACTAGTATTTAACACCATTTAATAAATGATCCTCATGGATCTGCCTCCCTGGCCAGATGACTTACCTACGGGACTGTCCCCAGCACCCAACACCATGCTGACTAGGTCCTTCATAAAGCTTGGTGAATTAAATTGAACTAAAACCCAAATGTGGTTTGTGCCATTTCTCAAAGGCAGAAAAGTCAAATAAAATTTTCTAAAGGAAACAAAGCTTTAGGACTGTGTGCGATCCAGAAGCAAAGAAAAGCTTTTCCAGCTCACATGAGAGTGACATTCTAAAGCAGAGCTCAGTAAAGTATGGCCAAATCTGGCCTGTTGCCTGTCTCTGTAAATAAAGTTTTATTAGGACTGGGCTGTGCTCACTCATTTCCACACAGCTGTTTTCACACCATCAGCAGAGTGGCCCAGCTGTGACAAAGTCTGCGGGGCAGTGAGGCCTAAACTTTCACCACCTGACTCTTCACAGAACGACGCGGCAGTCCTTCTGCTAGGGAGCCCACAAACATGGCAATCTTTACTAAGGGAGACAATCAGAAGTAATTACGACAGGCAAATTTGTCAAAATAACACCATGTATTTCCACCTGTGTGTTACACCTGAAAACTAATTGATATCTCTTTGAAAATTATCTGCAGGCTTACGTACTTCAGAAATGCAACACTATCTACTAAAACCCAAGCTATCCTGTTACCAACCCCACTGAAAATGAGGACGCAAGTCATAAAATCATTTATGAAGCCAGCACACTTTTCCAATTAATTTCTCTTAGCTGTGGCTCTTCTACTTGGCTTTTCATGCATAACACAAAAGTACTGAATAAATCTAATCATTACTAAATATATTCTACACTAGTATTCTCAACTTTAACAGAGGTAAGAAAAAGTTATACACGTTAGATCTGCAATTCACAAAGAGTCCAAATCTTTTCTCTTTCTTAGATCATTCAAGAATGTGAATATGAGCATTACGCTTCTGCCCTAATAAGAATATTTGGGCCAAGTGATACTGCAATAGAACTGCAAACATCCAATGAACAATGTAATTATTTTCTCAGATTAAACACATTTTTGCATATATGATCTTTTTACTGATACAAAGATGTATTTTATGTACACTATAAAAATGTTTATATTATTTATATCTGAAGTTATAAAACATAATTATTATGTTTTGCCTATCAAATTAAGGGAATGTGGAATAAAAGTTCATAATATATTCATCTCCAAATAGACTGTTGATATATATCATTTCAACTGACCCTTTTTTTCCTTCGAATACTTAAATAACTGTAGGTTAATTCTCTCCTACAATATCTGTATAAATTTGGGATTTAAGCTTTGTCTCTTCAGGGGAAGAATATATATAATTTAAAAGCCTTTATGCTAATGAGCATATAGCCTTTAACTGTAAAAGGTCTACTTGTGAAGTTAAGGTTGAAGGGTGAAACCCACTTAGTAACTGAAGTGCACGCTGTCTTTGCACAGGTTGGAGTTTCCATTCCCCATAATTACCCATCTCAAAAACATGCTGCTGTTCCCTGGGAGCTTAGGGATGGCGCTGTGCAACTGCCTCTATGCCTCAAAACCACAAGCCATTCCCACGGCTTAACAAGATGCAGGTGTAGAAGGAAGACACGATGCAGGTGTAGAAGGAAGAGTGGCTGCACCAGAGTCACGATCCTAGGGCTGGTGGCCAGAGACCACCACTGTCCAGCTCTGCTGCCACTTATGACACAGGGACACTAACTCTCCCGCCCTATACTCCCCAGAGGGGTCACACTGAAACTATCAAATGAGATTGTATGTACAGAATGTATAATTAATACAAACAAAATATATATGTACAGATTATTTTCATTCATAGAGAAGCACATGCTACTAGTATGACTCACATCTTGCGGCTGAACTGCCTTTGCTTTCTTTGTGCGTCTTCAAATAATGTATACATGTAAGCACTTGCTGTGTTTTGAACTACAGACTTCTTCAAACCAGGCAGCCTGAGCTGCAGGGAAAATGGGCTCCTCCCACCCCCCTTTTCTGGCTTGTTCAACAGTATATCCATGAATGACATCACCAACAACTGCAACTTCAGGCAGCAAATAAACAACTGATGAATGCACAAAAACAATGGCCAACAAGCTCCCGGAATAAAATGAATAAACTTGTTTTAATTGGATAGAAGCAGAACAGAAGTAGAATTGTTTTTCTGGGGTAACTCTAGGCCATTTAAAGCTAATAGTTCTCACACGCCGCAAAGAGCACCTCTGCCTAGCTGCTTTCTTCCTGCCCTGTGGACAGGACAAAACGCCCAGAAAAAGGCTGCCAGTGTCCCCGTGCAGGCAGCTGCCTAGCAGAGAATGCATGGACCCCACTCCATATCACTCGTGCCAAGCAGCACACAGTGGGTCACCGACAGGCTGGGTTCCGGCAAGTCCAGGCTGGGGGAACAGCATTTCCTTGCTCTCTGGTTTATATAAAAAGGTGCACTAAAATGTACATCGACATTTAAATTCCTCTGCCACTGATGAGAGAGATTCACATACAAATAAAGCACTATTTATTGAAATTTCAGTAATGAAAAATGGGAAGTGCCACGTTACCAACTATGTAAAGTTCATTTATTCAAAAGGAAAATAGGGAAGTGGAGACCAGAAATCCACCTCGGTGTGTCCTCCTCCCCTCCCCCACCCATGCTGGTCCTGCCGCCAGCGTCAGGTGACCAGTGTGCACTCACACAGTGCACAGGTCATATCCAGTTACCGCACATGCCCTTTCAGCCCGAACGCCAAAGTGTCTATAACGTTACTCATTGAACTGGAGTCTAAGCAGAGTAAACTTTCTGAAGAATAAAGTCTTTAGCCTTGGCAGAGCTTAAAATGGCAAGGATCTTAAAGACATTTTCAAATGTTCTTAGGCTGGGAGGAGTTTCACACACTGGGAACCCAACCCCAGGATGCCTGGGACAGGGACCGCCTCAGGACATTGCAAAGGCTCCTTGGGAAATTTACATGAGCAGGAAGGCTGGAAGCCAGGACCCCAACCCCTCCTGTAGGGTCCAGTGGGGTGTGATGACTTGCCCAAGGCCACCAGCTGTTAGGTTCAGAGCCAGGACAAGCCTCCTGCTCCTGCCTCTCAGGCCCAGGGACACAGGCCAGAGACCCTACAGGGCTGAGTGCACAGTGGCACTGTCTGGGAGGGACACTACGGAGCAGGGGAGACACAGGCACAGACACGCTTCCCACCTTTCCTCTTCACCAGCAAGAAGGAAGCTCTGCGAAAGAACAAAATACCTACAACAACTGAAACATACAATTTCCCAAACTGCTAAGGGAAGGGGACAGATTATCAATTACTTATAAAGAAAGCATTTCTTATTTTAAAAGCAAGTTGGACTGTGAGAGATTTACACAGGCACGTTTCCAGCTTTCTCAAAGCTGTGCATGAGTCCTTGAAGACTTTTAAGAATGGATTTCAGAGAGATGTACCTTTCTAACCACCTCATTAGTAATCAAAGTGACAAAATTCAGGATCCAGCATATGTACACTTAATATATAATAATTATAGCCCACATATAGCAAACTTAATAAATTCTCTTCCATGAAAATATCACTCAGTGATATTTCATCCCAGGAAATCAATCTGCCCATTTAAAAATCGACAGTTGTATAATTTTGTCATACTTAGTATATATGAATTCATATAAAATAATTATTTCCCCAATTTTCCTTAGAGAACAAGAGGCCATTTTACAATTTCTACTCCAAAAGAACAACTATCAATAATACAGTTGAAACAAATAACTAAAAGGATGAGGTCCTCGTTCTTATCTTACCAAAATGGATAAGCTTTTTTAAGGCATTTTATGTATACCATCACTTTTCTACATATTTCAGAAACAGTAAGTCAAACTGAGCCTAAATTCTAAAGATAGACCCAAACACTCTACCAATTTTTAAAATTATTCAAGCTACAAATAACTGTGCACACTTGGCTGGAGTACTTTAATAAATGTGCGTTTTCCACACCAAAAGGCTAAGAAGACATCAGGGTCCTCTGACACAGGGACCTAGCGTCCTCTAGTTTTGACACCGTGGGCTCTAAATTCCCTCCATTAGTGCTTTCCTGGTAAGCCAGAATTTCTATGAACTACATGGAATAATAAATTATCTGTAAATTTGCCACTTTCTGCCATTTTAGTTTCCAGATCAGCCAAAGAATGAAATGGGTTTGTTTCCTACGCCTGCATCCGGCAGCCTACAGTGCAGCGGCTGCACCGGGGGCCCAGTCTCAAGGGGAGTTCAGAGTGAACAGATTCAGCCGATGGTTGCTCGGAGGCGGAGAGCTTTTTTAATGAAGGCACTGTGTTGCCTGGAAGATAGACTCAGGAGGCGACAGGCCTACCAGGAACACATCTCCCTCTCCAGACTGGGGAAGGTTCCTCCAACAGCAGGGGCCAGACCCATGGTTGGGCGGGCACACTGCTTATTGTCTCTGGGCCTCAGGTTTTTCATTAAAAAAATAAGGGTAACAACAAGAACCTATCCTTTTAAATGTTTTATAAATGATAAGGTACTATACAAATATACGTTTTCAGCATAAAGCATGTCATTCCTGAACTCCTGTACTTTTATTTTGCTGTTTATCTCGTAAACATGTCCCAGTGGTTTCTCCAGCCTCAGTGACATCTCAGGGTCTTCACTCCACTGGAGCACTTTTAGGTCTTTTTAAATTTTATATACTATTTTGAGAAAGAAATTCAAGAGCTAACATATACCTGACCAAGCAAAAAATAACATCCAGGGATACCACAAACATTATGGCAGAATTAGATGGCTCTCGCATAAAAGTTTTTAAATGCTCCGCAGATTGTTCCCTAGAGACTGTATTTTCCTTGCACACTGTTTCAATGTGAACTAAAGTCTACAGGACAGTGGGCCAGGCCCCATGTGCCCCAGGCCCTCATCACCTTCTTCCTTCAGCTGCTACTCTCACCTTAACCTCTATTGGTCACACTGTGCTCCTTTTTCTGGAACGCCCCAAGCAATCCCTGCCCCAGAGCCTTTGCACTGCTATTTATCCCCTTTGCCTATTTGGATTCTCCCCATTGCTTCCTCCCACCTTCAGGCTGTGTAGCTCAAATGTCACTTCTCCCTCTCCCCACCCCTGCTTCAGTCTTCTAGAGTATCTGTCACCACCTACAGTTCTTTGTGTCCTGAATGCACATCACAATTAAGTTATTGCCTAGGTTTCAAAAGCAGAAAGCTTACTGAAGACTTACCACCTTCTGTTTTTCTTTTTAGCTTGAAAAACCAAACCCATTTCTTTCTAACCTGTCCTTTAATATTGTTCAAATGGAAGAAATATTTCTGAAGTATTTTCCACATGGAATAATTGTTGTCTTTGTAATGAAAAAAGGAGGCTGGAATTTAACAAGTGTCTAAATTTAAACATTAAAGTGAGATCTCATCCTTTCTGCTACCAATCTCTCCTGCCCCCTGACTTTCTACCTTCCTCAAGCAGCCTGTAAGTGAAGTTCCTGTCGTTTTTTATTTTGCTTATTGTTTTTTTTTTCTGTAAAGAACAGTAAAAAGTGGTAAAAGGTAATTACGACAGGAAACTCACCTGCTACAGACTCCCACCTCAGCCTGACGGGCTGGTGACACAGAGCTGCCCGGCCAGGTGGGGTTTCTCTCCTCCGCCCACTCCGGCCACCGAGGGAGAAGGCAGGGGGACCGAGGGCAGAGAGTTTTCAGAGCAGCAGGCAGCACTCTGAGCACTGGGGGGTGCCGGTGGCAGGGAAGCCTCCTTTGCACAGGAAGTGAAGGGGGCTTTCCTGGATAGGTCATGGATGTCTGTAAAAAGGATGGGATAAAGGATTTTACAAAAGGCTTCTGATACGCCTACATATATATCTATAGCAAGTCTGCTAGAGGTGTGTCTGGAGAAATCACCACCTTATCTGAAACTTCCTAGGACAATGACAATTTTTAAAGCACTTTTGAAGCATAAAATTAAAAAAGAACTATGATTATTTCAAGTATTGGCGGCTAATTCACGAAAAACTATTCCACTGCACCTAAATGTTTACATTTTTATGGAAGGGCTCAGTTGTACGCAAGCAGCAGTACCAAACACCTTCTGAATGTGAGCTTTCTCACGGGTATGTATCCAGGAAGGCAAAGGAAAAAAAAGTCAGGAAAAGAAAGGATGATTTCAAAGAAATAATTCCTTGCCCACTGATTAAAGAGGGGGTATCTTTGTCAAGCAACAGGGAGGGTAAGCAGAGAAGAATCAGAAAGAGTCGGAAAAGGAGAGCAAAGTCCTACGACTGGGCAGTTTCTTGAAGACTACCGTATACAGCAAAGACTGCGCACAGAAGAAATGCCAGAGAGTTTGGAGGTGAAGCTGCTGAGAGCGCAGGGCAAGCTGATATCTAGGAATTGCGCTGACAGCGAAAGCAAAGCTGTGGTTCTTCAGAGAAGAAAACTTTTTAAAAAACACCACCTCATCGGATGGACCCAAGTGTGTGTGTGGAGGGGGACAGAGAGGGTGTAATGTTTGAGTGGTCCCATTAGAATTATCTGGCAAAGACACCCACAGTCCCATAAGGGACATCCCATTCTTTGTGGCCAAGAATGCCTGAAGGGTGGGCACCTATTGAAAGGGTCAGAGCGGCTGCCCCAAAATAGCCCTGGGTGAGATGCTGCCCAAGGTGACTATAATGGCACCCAGAGGACAGAAACTTCGTTTCATATTCCCTCCCTATCTCTCAGAACATCTACTCCTGTGTTGGCACATACTGAACTTTCAATAAATGGATTGGCTTAAAATGTCAAATGTGTTCTGCCTTTTTTGGAAATGGCTGAAGACCCAGTGAATTCTGAACTCTCCAACTGAACTGGAGGAACTCAAGAGTCACAAAGAAGAATGCTTATCAACCAAAGTTGTTCTAAGGACTTAATTAAATGCTCCATGCCAAGAAAACATGGATATTTCATTGCAGTGATTATTTCATTTGGAACAAGGACCACTAATAAACCAGCACTACTGATAAACTAAACTGTAAATAATAGTAAGACAGAAAACTGAATCAAGGTCAGCCAATTCTACTGCATCCCTACAATTTTAATCTGACCCTAAATACCAAAATGTCATCATACATGGAAACTACACAGCCTTTAAGAGAAAACTCCCACTTAAAAAAACTCATCCAAATAAGATATTAATGCTTGAAAATTTACATTATAATGGTTTGGGGCAGTTTTCATATCTAGTATTTCCACATAGTTCATTATTAAAGTTTTAATTTTTTTTTTTGCTTTCTTAATCAGCTCAATTAAAGTTAGTTTTCCGAAACTGACTGCAATTAAAATAAACTTACACTTCTGGATTTATAATACTCTAAAGGAAAAAGAAAGACTTTGAATTTTTGTAACAAATACACTTTGCTAAAGCATATCTATTTTCAATTGAACTGTACATTTATTAGACATGTACTTGACAATATCACAAAAGTTCTTCCTAGAAGTTTCACCAAACTCATTTAATAATTATAACTGGAAAAGGGTTTGGCTAGCTTATGGATTTGTTTTCTGTTTCAGTTGAATATGTTAAGTGTTATTTTAGGTCACTTTTATGTAGGAAGAAAATATAAATGAATAACTACTATCATATGACAATAAAACAGAAGCAAATCACGTTAGCAACTTATTTTTTAGAAAATGTACCAAGGTGTGGTGTGAAACACTGCCCACTACAATCTCCCTTTGAAGGACTTGCTGTTGTCCAGGAAGTTCAGGACTCTGCAAAGTCCAGGGCGCACCAGGAGCCCAGAACCTCCATTTCTGACCCCTTCAAACAAAAACAAGCTGCTCGACACACTCCAATCCATGACTTGTCTAATTCTGCAGTTTCTAAAGTATTATTTGCATGGCTTTTAAATTTAGTAAGGAGATCCTGGCCTATTTCCAAATCTTTCCTCCTTGCTACACAAGTCTCCTCATCTGCCCAGCCACTGGGGGCATCTTTAGTCCTGAACAAAGAAAGGGCCTAAGGAAGCCCCACCCCCTGAGCTGGGCCTTGGCAGGGTGGCTGGCAGCCAAGGCTGGCGTAACTCAGATGACGGGACCATGAGTGGCTTCTCCCACAGAGCTGTAAGTCTAAGGGATCAGGCTGTCTCTGCCTTCAGTCCCTATTTCCAGTGGCTTCACAGCACTGGGCAATACAGGTGAACACGCACTCCTCAGGTCCTCGCGGGAAGGCAAAGTTCACAGGAGGATTCAAACCTTGCTCAGGAAAAGATTTTTGAGTGATTTATGAAGACTCCTTGCACAGCACATCAGAATCTTTACTCCTGTTAGTTTTTCTAACTAACTTGGTCAGTTAGTTAGAAAACCCAGTACCGCGAGACAGGGCATTCTGACCTCGACTTTCTTCTTAACCTGAAAGAAGTCTCATCACTCCATTCATCCAGTTAGAAAAAGCATTCCCTACTTTGTGTGTCCTGTGAGGCAGTCTCCGACCGCCAGCCTGCTGTCTGCTGGACTGTGTGCTCAGGTGTCAGGCGCTGGCTCTCAGGCTGCCACCTGCTAGGAAGGAAGTATTCTCCTCTAGGGTGCTGAAGAGACAGCCAGCTCATGCAAACAAAACACAGGGTTACCCACAGGAGCACAAGGTCACATACTCACCTACTACCTTTCTAGAAACATGGATATCTTATGAATTTGTATACGTTTACTAAAGTATTCCTTTATGCTTTTGAAAGTGAGGTTACAGTCATTTCATTGGAAAGGTGGCATCTTCTCTCAAATTAAATTTGTACGAAAACCATTTCTCTTTATATAAAAATCTCAACTCCCCAGAAGATAACCTCCTAGCATCAACTGATTAGTTACTCATTGGTCCTTAGGAAAATTCTAAATTGGTTAGTTTTCAAATAAACTCATCATTACATAGATTAATGACTCATTTCTTAGGAAACTGTTAATGTACTTGTTCATAATGGGGAGTATATGATATTTCACTTATAGAATAAACACATCTTAAAGATGCATAAAACATCAGTGAAAACACCCCCTGACTCATAGACACTGGGCCAACAGCCCAGGCTGGACTTACCTAAAAGAGCAAGGACTTAAACTCTGCCAGAGAATGGAGGTCTTTAGATTCCAACTATCCCAACAATTTTCTTTTTCTTTTCTTTAACAAGTACATGATCTTAAATATTTGCCAAATCTTCACTCTCCTGCCTCTTCGGGACACAATGCTGACGTGGTCATGAGCAGCCATGTTTCCCTGATTCACAACACGCTTCCCTATTTAGGGATTCTGCATTTTCTATTTCCGGCTTCCGGGGTACCTTTTGATCTATGTATGAAACAATTTACTGAAATGTCCCAATGTAAAAAGACCAACACCACTTCCACAAATGCTAAGTTGCTCTAAAGGAAATAAGCTGTGTCCTGAGAGAGTCACTCACCAGCATACAAAGAATCCCTGAGACATGTCATTGTTTGTGTCACATTCTCCTAGTCTTTCTTGATAATATTTACAAACTATTAAATTGGTGACCTTGACTAAGACACCGGACCTCTCTCAGCCTCTGTTTTCACAAGCTTAAAATAAGTAAGTTACTTTATATCAATAGTGTACAACTCTTTACCCTCAAAACGCCCTTGTATTTTTTTTTCTGATTGTCACCACATGGAGTTGAAAGAGTTCTAATGTATCTGGTGTTGGTGGGGAGGTATCTTATCAAGCATAATACACAGTTTGCTTTACTAAAACATATTTTAAAGACAGCTGCAGGGATGTAAGTTTTCCACTTTGTAGACAAATAGGTCAGGAAACACAGCTGGAACCCCCAGAACAGGTGATCCACCAGTAACTTGATTGTCAACTCTAAAATTCAATGGCAACTGGAGAGCCTGGAAAGTAATATCAAACCCTAAGCTCTTCACATTGGCAGGTATAAAATCTGGTAAAACAAAAACAAAAACAAAAAAACACAAACACAAAAAGAAAACAAAAAAGCAAAAGAGGGTTGTCCTACAACGTTCAGTCTTCCTCCTTAACTGGCCCCATTTTACTTTGAATTAATACCATGTGGAATAAAAAAGAGGGAAATTAAGTAATTGCCACCCAAGTAAAATAACAACCAATATGTTAAATATGAGAGTTGCCCGTGGCAAGGTCTACAGTAAAATCCTAATGTACCTATTTTATTAATGTATGAGTTTCCCAAACAGACAATATTGGGTAAGTACAGAGAACTGGGCTAGGGACACAAAGGCATTACCAGGTTGAACTCAACACTCCTCCTTTGGGCTCAGCAAGCTTGGACAAGTCACTTGGCCACTCTAAGCTACAGGTTCTTTATTCTAAAAAATGGGGTTCATGGTGGTTCTGCCTACATCACAAAATTTTTTGAAGTATTGCAAGATATTATTTGTATGATGTCTTAACACTATGATGTGAAGAAAAAGACCTTTTGAATTTTACATGATTCTTTTTACCCAAAGAGGAAAGGGGCATGCAATTATCTTTCAATATTGATCAGAACAAGGGTTACATTTTCACTATATCTAACTTCAACAGCATTCTTTCAAAATCATTACTTGTCCACCAAGTTGTGTGACTGGTAGTTACACTTATACATTAGAGGCAAATGATGGACTTATTTAAGTCTATAAAATGTATAGAGATAAGTACTCTATCGTATTCATAAATATTAAAGATTATGCATTAATACTAAAGAATGAGCCATTCTTAATATAAACAGATGGATTTTAAGGTAACTACTAAAACCACAGAATATAATGAACTATATCATAATACTTATTTTTACACACTGAAAAAAACTGAAATTTAATACTACACAATAATTCACTCAAGCATTTGTACCAATTCCATAGGGATAGATTAAAGTAAGAATAAAACCAAAATTATGTTTAAGGTTATAAAGTTTCAACATGAACAGAGAACATATCAATAGTAGTTGAGTTTCAATTATGAAAAAAATTTATATCAAGCCTCCTGGAGCATGACTGGATGAGATATTATGGACACACACACACACACACACACAGAGGAATACCAGCCCCAAATATTTATTTCTGGAAAACCTGATATTCTTTAAAATGAATATTACAAGTATTTGTAAAGTGGAATTCATTCGATCATTTATCTTTAAAGTATATTGTGAATCAAAATATTTGACCAAATATTGCAAATTTCAGTAAAAGCACAATAAGAACTATTTTATAAATCCTATTTACATAAATATCACATATGGCAAAAGAAAACTGGGCAAAGCTTAAAGACACATTTATCTACCCAAGTTTTACAGTGTCTTTGGATATGTAAAAGTGACTCTCTGCAACTTTAGTACCTTTCTACTCCAAGAAAACAGAAATCAGAACCCTTAAATTGACTGTTTTATCATTTGTAAACACACAGCTTGTAAATTTTAACCCAATTCTATTTCAACATTCTAATGTAATGAATTCAATTAAGCAATAAGACCTCCAAGCACAGAAGTAGCTTGCAGTATGTGTACTCACAGAACAAAATTCTGGTATGCAACATAAACTCCAACTTTACTTAAACTTTCATGTATGCATTTTATTTTAGCACACAGTTAACGTAAATCTCTGAAGCTATCTTGAAAAAACCCAAATAATCAGCAGCAATCATCAATCTTAGCATTTCCTCCACCTTAAATAACTTTACCAGTTTTCTTCAGGAAAAAAAAAAAAATCTATCATTAAACTCTGTCTACAGTTCTCTACCTTAAATGAGGCAAAGTAACCACTGCAATCTTGAAGAACCCACTCAAACCAAGTAAAATTAACACAGAAACAGTGTCCCCATATAAATTTGGATAGCACTGTTTTCACAAAACCCATGTCCTGACAATTATGCTTGCAACTGATAATCTTGGAGATTAAAAAATTTTATTGTTTTATTTATTAAAATGCCTTGCCCATCTTGTGTACAAATATACATTCTGCTCACGTCTGTACCAGAGCAATTCGACAGAGAATCCACCCCTATTATGGTTGTCCAAGTGAAGAATTGGCTGGGGGCGGGGGTGGAGCACCAGCGCTTTGCTCCACTGAGTGTTTTGCTCACTCTACTTGGCAATGCAGATAAAAGAATCAAGTTACTTTCTCCCTTAAGTTTCTAAGGTGAAAAGGGAACACTTGATTCTGTGCCCCTCCCTGCAAAAAAAAAAAAAAAAACCCAAAACCAAAAAAAACAAAAACAAAAACAAAAAACCCCTTTCCACTTGCCAAATCTGATACCAAAAGTTAACCAGCTCTTGGAACTATGCTTCTAAAGAAAACACATTAGTGAGAATTTTAACAGAAAACCTATTATACCCATGCTGGTAGTAACACTTTTGCAAGTTCTTCTCTTCAGAAAAAGGGCCTCATTTTAATACTAATATTTCTAAAGAAAATAAAACAGTAATTGTCTACTAAAATTCTTTTCTTGGGGGTGGAAGAACAAAAGAATCAAACATTTTCCTATCCTGTTCAACAAATACACAGTGCAGTGCTGCAGGAAATCAACCCCAAAGAATGAAAACCCAGACTAAACAATGGATTACTAGACAACTGAAAGTTTAAGGGTTCTGCCTTTCCTTTAATGCATCCATCACTAAGAGTCAATTTTTAAAAATATATATTCTAATCATACATTTTCGTATTGTCAACAACTCTTAATACATAAACAAGGCATAAAAGGTAATCAAAAGTGCAGACTTAATATAGTTTCAGGATTAGGACGATGCTCTCCTTAATTGTTATTTTACTATGTAATTTAAAACACTACTTCATTACAACTGATAGCGATCGATGACCAAATCTTAAGTTAAATAAAGAGGAGAAAAAACAATGGTTCTTGGAGACTGGTGTGACACCAGCCGTGAGGCAGTCACGGTGAGCATCTCATCTCCTAAGAGGTCTGGGCTCCATTTTCAGACTACTCTGAGTTGTTTCTTGACATTTAAGAGTATTTATTTACTTCACTGTCTTTCCTGTATATACTCGTGGTTTCAAAACAGTAGGTATCAACAGAATCACTGGATATATGAGCACGGTCCTTTAAAAGAGCTTAAAACACTCTTGATGTTTATGATCTCATTCACTGCGCGGTGGCTGTGTGACACCGAAAGGAGAGGATTATAATTACCCCCATTTTACAGATAGGGAAAGTGAGAAGAAGGGATTAAGTGGCTTGCCTGTAGTCACACAATGAGTCATTAAGATCAGCAACCAGAAACCTGGTTTCCTGATTCCTGGTTTAGTGTTCCACATGCTATGGGTTCCTTCTATGAAGTACTATTTTTGTAAAGGTTTCTCTTTCAATAAAGGAAATAGAACAAGTCACGTGACTTTCATTCACGAAAGCCTGTGTGTTTTCATTAGCACCTTCGTGGTCTGTCCCTGCGAACAGGGCAGAGCAGTGCACGGTATTGTCTCACTACGGCACGAGCTAGCCAACGAAAGCTAGGCAGCATGATGACAGGAAGAATAAAGCCTGCGTGCGTGTCGAGTAATCTCTGGGGAATCCTAAAAATATGCCAATTCTCTGCTTTAAGACGTCAAAAGGCAATACTTTAAAACACAAATTGTGATTTTATTGTTCCTTTGGAAACATTTCTCTTATCTCATAATTCTTTCACCAAAGAAACAAAATTTAAATACAGATGCTTTCAGGGATAATTCTTATCTAGTCTGCTTTATACAAATATATAACCAATTTTAGAATGAAAATCCCACTAAAGAGGAACACTAAAATAGCATATTTTATAGTACACACCTATACTACTAACACAAAATTATATAAAATGAATTTTAAAAAGCAATTTTAGAGCATAACACACTTACAGTTCCCAAAACAACAACGAAACCCTAACAGTCTGCTTAGATTTTTCTGCATACGCTCACATAAAACACCTGGCAAGTAATATTCTCTTGCCCCCCAATAAGAGGCTTAATTTAGAGTCTGCTTTGGACTAGTAAAATATACATATCTAAGGTGCACTTTTAAATCGGCCCTTGCCTTTAAGCACAACCTCCATTCCCAATTCTACTGTAAGCAACTATCACACATTGCTGGAACTTCACTTCTGTTACCACTTATGCAAATACTAAACACTACCCCAGTAACCCCAAATTACTCAGCTTCAGCATCACTAATGAGGTTTTCCCATGCGGAACATGAGGAGCTCTGTGTGGAAACACAGGCCACTTCTAAGAGCCAGGCAGGGAGGCCGGCCGCCCAGAAAGTGCTTTCTCTACTTCATCTTCAAAGGAATGCTTTGCAAGTCTGACTTCTATAAATCATTCTTTCAAAGGACATGTACCTACTGTGAACTCTTTATTTATGGGCACCACAAACAAATTTCTATGTACATGTGTAAGTTAAATAAAAGTGGATGTGCATTTCGAGTTTCTAAATGTTCCCTTTCTGTTTCAACAGACCAGAACTTTCGTGCTATGTTGACTAAGATGGCACTAGTGTTTGCTACTCTGCTGTTCTCTGTGTTCAACTTAGTTTACTAGAAATCCAACTTGGCAGATATTTCTTTTTTTTAAAATGTGGTGTTGGCACAATGGACTGACTACAGTCATCTATTTTGATTTAAAATTGTTCTTTTCCTTCTTAGAAGGGTGTTTACCATAATACTCACATAACAGCAGCCAAAATGATCTCTCATCTTTGTTCAGTAACCACAGAATGCACACTGCTGTTTGGATTTCAGAATCGTGAATCCTATAGGCTGAAAGTAATTTTACACTGGTGGGAAATCTTAAACAAAAGCTAAATCAGGTCTCTAAATAAACTTATCTCTTACAGTTCAAAATTTTCACTTGTCTGAGAAGGTCATTATCTCATATACAATCCCATTTCTAAATGTATCTACTTTATCAGAAAGGCTCTGATCCCCTTCAGGCCTGTAGGCACGAACTGCGGCTCATGCCTCCTGCTACAGCAGAACCAGCTCCCGGGGCCCCACCTCAATACAGTTCGGGTCTGCACCCCTGCTCCACTGGAGGCAGAAAAAGAAAGGTGTTATGTTCTCAGGTTGTTTTTCCGATTAGAATCAAATTTGGGCAAAAGGTAGTTACTTCCATATTCACCGTGGCATAACAAATAAATTTGTGTGTGTGTGCCTGTTTATTTTCCCCACTTATTTATACTTGTGTGTTTATATGGTCCATGTCTTATTCAGCAGCTAATCCTTCAACTCTCTGACACGCTAGTAATGGTGTTTAACGTAACTCCAAGCAAAGTGACCTTCAGCTCAGAGTCACTGTTCATGGGATACATTCTGACCACTTCCAATTGATTTAATTAGATGCTGAAGCACCACATTCCTGATGATTCTCTCTCTCTTCATCTTCTAGTCTATGATTTTAATAA
This sequence comes from Cheirogaleus medius, assembly GCA_008086735.1. Lineage (NCBI taxonomy): Eukaryota > Metazoa > Chordata > Mammalia > Primates > Cheirogaleidae > Cheirogaleus > Cheirogaleus medius. The sequence goes on along the minus strand of VBSM01000605.1, from coordinate 4,843,235 downwards.
AAAAAAAAAAAAGAAATAGCTTTTCTTCTATTACCCTAGGCTAACAGGGTATTCACCCTATAGCTATAATTTTAACTCTCAGGGACCAACAGTCCCAAGTATACTATAAAACATACTGGATTTAGATAGCATTAGACCGGTCTATTTACTTCAAGAACAAAAGGCACATGAATCTCCAAGCCACCTCGATCATCACCTTATAACTTAGCCGTTGCAGACTGTTTACACCTTCAGCCAGCATCTAGCACTGCATCCAAATAACACTACTGTATGTTTTGTGGTGCTCACAGAGCCTCTACTCTGCTAGCAACCCTGCAAAGAAACAACTACAAAATTAAAGAAACTCTCTTAAATCAAACATGCAACTCTCTTTTGCCTCCCCCCACCCCACACACACCATTCAAAGTTTGGGTCGTCCAGAAAGCACCACCAGCTGCCAAGTACACACATCGCTCTCTCCTCATGGATATTTGATGAGGATGGGAAGAACAATACCAGGCACCCTCATATCCAATTGTTCTTGAAAAGACCTATGTTTTTGTCTTTCACTTATTTTCTCTAAAGCACTGATTCTAAATCTTGGCTGCATATTAAAATCATTTGGGCAACTCTGAAACATACTGGTCCCTGGCCTCTGCCCATCTGATGTTTTACTTGGATGTGTTTGGGGTGAGGCCCAACAGGTAATTTCTCAAACCTACCCAGGTGACTCTTACCTGGGACAGGGTCCCCAGAGAGTGGTCCTGCATCCAGCAGCATCAGCATAATGTGGAGATTCATGAGAAAATGCACATTCTGGGCCACACCCCAGAGCTCCAGCATGGGAAAGTGTGGGAAACACAGGCCAGACATCCACGTTCTAACCGAGCCCCAGGTAACTCCCACGTCCGTGCGAGTCCACCACCGTGTTTAGCCTGTGTTTAAGCAATGTTACCCTTCCATCTCTTTAAGAGAAAAATAATGCCTCTGACGGAAAGCTCCTATAGTTTATGTGTAAAATTGAAACGGTTAACTGTTCTCTTTAGCTGCCACCAAAATGGATGCTCACTTCTTAAATGCCTTTCAGGCCTGTGTTTATAAATCTGGAGGCTCAGCAACAATCAGCTGGGGCCCCGCTACAGCCTAGGGAGCAGTCGGGTCCTCCCCAGCAGAACATCCCCAACCACCCCCTCCCAGGACTGTGTCTCTGCCTGTCTCTGACTGGCCTAAGGGGAGAACTTGCGCAGTGTGCGCAGATGGGGAGAAAAGAGCTATGGGACACAGGTGGGCTGGGCCTAAACAAAATCAAAGTTCATTCACCTCAAAGACTATTTGACTGCTCTTGGCAAGTTCGCTGAGGGAGGAGAACATGGCAGCCAAAAGTAAAACAAAACAAAGTCTCCACCAACATGCTGGCATTCAAGTCAAGGTACCAAAGAAGGGAAGACAAGTGAAACCCAAAGATGCTCACCCTTCCTTCCCACCAGGCTGAGTCAAAGGGCCTCACCTTTCACAATCGTGGCCTCCTTCAGATGATGGGACAAGAAGTCAATGCTGGCATAGGTGTTGGCAGAGGGCAGGGCGCCAGGGCCCGGCCCCCCGCACACCCCGCTGCTGCCGCCGCCCACAGTGCTGAGGAGACCCCCAAGGCTACGGGTCCGGCCCCAGGAGCTCTTGTCTCCCGGCTGCAGCTGCGGCTGCGGCTGGGTCAGCCCGGGCTCGTCCCTCACGTCGATGGCAATGTAGTTGAGACCATTCTGGAAGCCGGCAGAGGTCTCTCTGCGCATTGGAGAACCACTGCCCCCAGGGCAGCCGACCAAGCTCCCTGGCTGAGTTGGGGCCCGTGGGCGGGCCTGCGGTGGGAGAGTGGGCACCGGGAGTGACGGCTGTAGCTGTCCGGGGGACATGGGTGCCTCTTCGCCGCCTCCTGGGCCTCCACCGAGGACGCTGCCACTGCCCTCACTGCTTTTCCTGAGAGAGACGTTCTCCACTGAGGCCGAGTTGTGGCGCTTGGGGTTGTGGGCGAAGGATGGGGACACGGGGGTGACGGTTGTAGTCGAGGAGAAGGTCTCCGAGCTGTGGCGGCGGCGCCCCCCCTGTGGGTCTGCGCGGATGACCTTGGCGCCCCGGTGTGGGTCTGGGGGCTGGCTGGCCTGCAGGAAGGCCTCGACCCCCGACACCTGATCCATAAGACTCAGCCTCTTCACGCCGGACGTAGGGCTGGTCACTCGGGCACCCTCCGACTTTGGGGGAGCTGCGATAGGTTGTGGCGGGGTGGCAGCCACGCCAAAGGCCATCTCAGTGTAGTCGCCATTGTCCCCAGTCTCAGAGAACAATGACGAGGCAGCGCCGGGGCCCTGGGTGGTGGCCACCGCGGAAGCTGGAGGCAGGCGGTACAGCTCCCCTGGGGGTGGCGGGGGCGGCGGCTGCTGCAGGGACGCTGGCGAGACCGGAGGGCGCGGGGGCAGCGGCGGGTATAGAGAGGAGGCCTCGGGGGAGAGGAGGGCGTCCAAGGAGCCCACGGGGTCCCCGCTCTGGGTGCCAGGCTTGGGTGACTTGGGCGAGCTGAAATCGAGGTTCATGTAGTCGGAGAGCGGGGAGCGCTGCCGGCTGTCACTGCTGGTGCCCGGCGTGCCCGAGCCAAGGGACGAGGCTGGGCTGCCGGCGGACAGCAGCGAGCAGGACGAGGCCGCCGAAGCCAGCAGCGGAGGGGCAGGCGGCGACAGGCGGGCTCCCGCCTCGCCAAAGTCAATGTTGATGTACTCGCCGGGGCTCTTGGGCTCTGGCGGCAGAGGGTACTCGTGCATGCTGGGCAGGGTCTGCAGCCCCTCCAGGGACAACCGCGTGGGCCTCACGGCTCGACAGCGCTGGCTCAGGAAGCCCTCTGGACGGCCGCTGCCACTCGGCCTCACGGGCGAAGGCACAACTGGGTGATGAGGCTGTGTGTGGCCACCCCCACCGGCCCCCAAAGCGCTGGCGGATGGAGTGGTCCCCGGGGTGGCCTGCGGCTCCAGCCTCTCCTCTTCCAGGATCCGCCCCACGGGGGCGCTCATGAGCACATACTGGTCGTTGCCCCCGCCGCAGGCGTATGGTGCCTTGTATGAGCGGGGCAGAGAGCTGTAGCAGTAGCCAGGGACGCCTTTGAGCATCTCGCCCCCGGCGTGCAAAGCTGCAGAGAAGAAGTCGGGTGGAGTACCAGAGGTGCCCGCGTCGCTGGGGGACATGTTGAGGTAGTCCCCGTTGGGAAGCAGCTTGCTGTCCGCATTCTCCATGGACAGCTTGGAACCACACCACATCCGCATGTACCCACTGTCCTCAGGGGAGCTCTCCGCGGGGGAGCTGGCCTTGTAGCTGCTCCCGTTCCCTGCAAAGGTCCTGCTGGCCGTAGAGGTGGGCGCTGGCACAGCAGCTCCCGCGGGAGGCAAGGCTGCAGTGGCCGCCCGGGGCTGCAGGATCTGCTTTGGGGCAGACACACTGGTGGGGCTCATGGGCATGTAATCGTCGCTCTTGCAGCTGCCACCGCCACTGCCCATGAGGGCCGCGCCAGGAGTCATGGGCATGTAGCCGTCGTCAGCGCCCAGATTACTGCTGGAGCTCCTGTGGGATCCAATCTCGATGTCCCCGTAGTCCTCCGGGTAGGGATGGTAGGTCACTTTGGGAGAAGATGCAGGGCACGACGGGCACAGGCGGCCTGAGCTGCCGGAGAAGGTGGCCCGCATCAGGGTGTATTCATCCAAAGAGGCTGAGGAGGGCTGGGGCACCGGCCGCTGCCGGGCAGGTGTGGTCAAGGAGTAAGTCCTCTTCCTCAGTCCTCTGTCCAAGTCCTGTACCCCGTCCCCTGAGACTCTACGGTAGGGGCGGCCACAGTGGCTCAGGGGCCTGTCCATGGTCATGTACCCATAGAGCTCGCCCCCGCTGCCGTCCCTGGCCGGGGGTGTCTCCGCGATGGACTCGGGCGTGTTGCTCCTGTGGCTACAGAAGGCTCTCAGGTCGCCGGGGCTAGAGCCGTACTCGTCCAGGGACATGAAGCCGGGGTCGCTGGGGGAGCCGGAGGCTGAGGCGCTGCCGCTGGAGGGGCGCTGGCCTTGGGGGTGGTGCAGGGGGTGCGGGAGGTGCGGGTGGGGGCCCGGAGGCGGCGGGTAGGAGCCCGAGCCGTGCCCGCTGCTGGACGACAGGCTGCCGGGGCTGGTGGCAGTCGGAGGCGAGTGCGCCACAGGCATGGACATGGAGCGGCTGTGTTGCAGGGCGCCCCCTGCCGGCGCCAGCGTCACTTTGCTCCCGCGGCCACCGCAGCCGCCGCTCAGGGTGTGCGAGCGGCTCAGAGGCGCGCGCACCGGCCCGGGGCTCAGGGGGCTCCCGGCCACCGACACTGGCCTGCCGCCCGCAGCCCCGGTCCCCGCTGCCGCGCCACCGTCTCCCTCGCTGGCTGTGCGCACTCGACATGAGTTGCACTTGGCGGCCGGAGGGGTGGCGGCCAGGCTGTCGGTGCGGGAGCGGCGCACCAGGCCAGTCTGACTGGGGGGCAGGTTGACCAGGTGGTGGTGGCGACGCGCGCCGGGGACACTGATGGGGTGCGTGGCCGACGACCCTGACGACTGGCTCTTGCTGCGCGGCCGGAACTCGAAGAGCTCCTTGAGCGCCTTCATGGCCTCCAAGATGGTCTCATGGATGTTCTGCGCCACCACCGAGTCGTCGGCCTGCATCCACAGCTCACCGGGGCCAGTGACCGCCGAGCGGCCCACCTCAATGAAGAAGAAGCTGTCCGAGTGGCCGCAGCGGCGGATGTTCATGAGCTGCAGCGTCACCGACGGCTGCTCACAGTTGAGCTTCACGAAGCCTATGGTGCGCGCCGACAGGCACAGGCGGTACACGCCCGTCAGGTTCTTGCTCTGGCCCAGACCCTTGGGCTTCAGGTTCACCTGCCACACCTCGCGGTAGGCGGCCGTGGCGGGAGACACCAGCCCGTAGCTGTCATCCGCCCCGGCGGCGCCGGCCGAGCCGCCCAGGGCGCCCGGCAAGGAGGCGCTGCAGGACCCGGAGGTGGCCGCGGCGTTGGGGGGCGCGTCGCCGGCGCCCGCGCGGCCCTCGCTGACCAAGTCGGTGAGCGCGCGATACCAGCCCTCCTGCTCCTGCTCGTTCTCTGCTGCCACCGCGAAGTACTCGTCCTTGGTGTAGAGGGCGATCAGGTACTTGTGCTTGGCGTCGGCGCGCTTGTTGATGTTCAGGCAGCAGTCGAGCGCGATCACCCGCTTCGGGGCGCCCGCCTTGCTCCGCCACTTCTTCTCGCTCTCATAGTACTCGAGCCGCGGCGGCTGCGGTGCCGACCCCCCGCCCGCTGTCGCTGTCGCTTCGTCGCTGCCCGCGCCAGGCCCGCGCAGCACGAAGAAGCGCTTGTGGCCGTGCTTCTGCTTGCGCAGGTAGCCGCACTTGCGCACGCCGTGGTTGTTGTTGTTGTTGTTGTTGAGGTTGGGGCCGTCTCCGCTCGCCGGCCCCGGGGGCCCGTGCAGCGGGGGGCTGGCCATCACCAGCGCTTCAGGCCGCGCCGCCCGGGCCCGGCGTGGAGGTGCTGGGGTGAGGCGCCGAGGGGGCGCGGGCGGGGGCGGCTCCCTCCCACCCTTTCGCCCGGCAGCCCGCCTGAGCACGCGTCCCTAGGGCCCAGGAGGTGGGGATGGTCCGGGGAGGCCCGCGGGGGCCAGCACCGCTCGGTGGCGCAGCGCTCTCCGCGCTCCGGGGTTCCCGAGGATGCCCGGCGCGGGCGGTGGCCGCCCCCGGGCCCGGCTGCCCGCGGCCGCTGCCTCCCGGGGCTCTCGGGTGGCGCCGGGGGACTCGCTGGCTGGGCCGAAAGTCGGGGTCTCGGAGCCGCGGGGCCGAGCCTAAGGCGCGCGCGGCCACACCGGTGCTGCTGCCGTGACGCGCTTCGGGAAGCTGGGGTGCGCCCGGGCACTCGGGGTCCGCGCTGCCGCCGCCGGGGCTGCTGCTGCTGCTGCTGCTGCTGCCAACGGCGACCCGGGCTCGCCGCGGTCCCCGCCGCACAGTGAGTAACACATCGCGCACCGAGTGACTGAACTAAGAAGAGCAAAACAACATGTGACTCTGCGTTACGCAGGCACACACAGCGCGGCCGCCCCGCCCGGACGCCCGCATTGGCGCCGCGCCCCCCGATGGACGGCGCGTGCGGCCAATAGGCGCAGGGTTCGGGGAGGGCGGGCCGCGCGCCCCCGCCCCGCCCCCCTTTCTCCCGGGGCCGCGTTTCCCGCCGTCCCCTCCCCCTCCGGCAGAGGCCCAGGCTGGGGCCCGGGCGGGGTGGGGGCCGGGCCGAGCCTCATTAATCAGAGGCTCGTTGTGGATGCCGGCGGAGGAGATGCCACCCGGGGCGGGAAAGGGGCGCGGAGGAGGGGCGGGGGCGGGCCGCGGCGCGGAGAGCCTTCCTCCCGCCTTTGACTCAATTAATTGAGCTCTGAGCTTCCGCCGGGGAGGGGGCGTAGGGAGGGGACGCGGCCGGGGGCGGGGCCGGGCGGAGATCGGAGCTGAGACGGCTGCAGGGGCTGGGCGCCGGGGAGGGGGCGGCAGCACCGCTCTCGGGTCCCGCCGCCGCCCCGCTCGCCGTGGCTTCGCGGGGGCAAGCAGGGGCATCGAACTTGGCTGTCGCCTCGCTCCCTCTTCTCCCTCACTGGGGCGAGCGGGTCCGGCTCCCGAGCTTCGGTGGGCGCGCGCCCGCCCCGCGCGGCTGGTTTGCGCTTGGGTGCTTCCCGGGTGCCCGGCCCGCCGGTTGTTTACGAGCATCACATTAGTCACCGGTGAGCTCGGGATCGATAACAGCTTTGTGCCCTTTCTCGGAAGGACAGACGTGGGGCGAGAGGGGCGCGGGTGGGGCGCCCCGGAACCTGGAGCCGCGCGGGGCGCGGGGCGCTCCCCGGGTTCCCCCCGCTCGGGGGCGCCCTTCCCCCGCACCCCGCGGTCGCGGGCTCTTTCCGGGGCGTCATGAGCGCCATTCACTTGTCGGGTTCTCGGGAAGTTGAAATCGTGTTTGGGATGTAATAGGAGAAAGAGAAGGAGGACGAGCGGGCGTAGAAAGTGCGGTTTCCATAGCGCCGGGAGGAGGGCGGGCCTCAGCAAGAAAACAGCCCCTGAGTCTCCGCGCTGGGCGGTCCTCGGCGACACCGCCCTGCGCCCCCTGGACGGCGGTGGGCTCCCACACCTGCGGGCGCGGTTCCGGCGGCGACCGCCAAGTTGAAGATGCCCTTGAAGAACTGCTTCGAATTGTTATATCTGCGTGGCTTTTGAGACTTTCAAAGTCAGTGACAAATAAGCACCCATACAGTTAGATCTCCCAGACGACCAAGTGACGGTGGTGAGGGTGGGGTTTTTTTTTGAGCTCAGATCAGAGAAGGCTCCGGATCCTACAAAAACTAAGAAGGTTAAACAAAATAAACCCTTGCCTATTTTTTTTTAATTGTGTCTCTTCATGAAGTAATTTGTAACAATCATTTATCTTACTATTGATATAATCTTGGATTTTTAAAATTCAGTTCAGGACGTTTATCTTTGAATGTCCCCTATAATTTATAAAAGTCTTTATTTTAAATATGATGAAATCTTAAATCTAAGAAAAGTTAAATTTGTAATTTTTGAAGGGATGATATTTAGATTTTAACATATTTATATAAGATTATGTTGGCTAATTTTATGTGTGGAGAGCCCTGACTAATACAAAGATCATAGCATCTTTATTTTTAGCATATATACAGTTATGATTATTGGTGAGTAGCATAAATTTGAGAAGAACGATCAGTGTGGCAAATATCATAAAATGTGCCTCAGTGAGATGTAGAGTTGATTTTCCATTTTTAAACCATACCTTAGAAAAAGAATACCTCAAGGAATGCCAGTTTAAGTGTGTGCACCTGAGTGTGTGTGTGTTAGGGGCACCACCTTTATTGAATGTTGTGCTTTGGTTTTCTGTTCTTTTTAGGTCCTGTTTTTTTTTTTATGTTAACAAATGTTGCCTAGCAAAATGTCTACACAGAAAGGAAAGATGAAGGGATTGTTATCTTGTAGCTTGAAGAAAATGTGGCCCAATTTTGTTGGCTTTGTGATAATTTACATCCCACTTTATGAAGGATGTAAGTGGGCCTGCCTAGATGTTCCATAACCCTAAACAGCAGATGGTAATGGGGCTTCCTCTTTTCAGCATCATGTAATGGCTGCTTCTGAGAAGGTATATTTTGCAATTGTTTCATTTTTTTTATTTTGACTTTTGATACATGTATCGGATATTTACTTGCAGTGCCAATCCGATGTGAGCAAGTGTCATCTCTTTTGTTTGTTTTTTCTTAGGGTCATGTTAGCGTCAAATGCCAGTATTTTAAAGGTAAAGTGTCAGAAGCTCCAAGCTGGCAGTTTAATGCTTTCCTCCTTCAGTTACCATGCTGGGGGCAAAGAGGGAAGGGCAAAAACTTATCACCTTATCAGTGGAATTCTCATATCGAACAAATGACCAATCTACCACAAACTGCAAACTGATTGTAATTCTGAAGTTAGAACCTCTAAATGGAAATGTGGGAGGTACAATTTTAGTTCTCATTAAGAATCAGCCCATGAAGCAAACCAACAGTGGGAACTCTGTAATTAGAAGTATCCCTGTCTTCTTTCTCAACCAAGGAACCTGTTTTCTTTCTTCCTTTATATTGCCAGTTAAGCTATTTATTTATTTAAAGCTTGTTCTACACCTTGTGATTTTCCAACAGTTCTTCCATACTTTTTCAGCAAAAGTCAGCTAACATCTGCCAACGTGCTCTGCATGCAAGACTGGGTGCTGCCGGCATGGCCTGTTGCCAGCAAACAGCCTGGATGAAATTTTTTCTCATGGTCCAAGATCTTTCACTGGAAACCTTCTTTCCTTTCAGGGATAACAAATGGCCCTATCTTTTAGGAAAGAGGTTTTTTGGTTTTTTCTAATTTTAACATAGAGTCATATGCAATAATGATTCTTTTATTAAAAGAAAAAGTCGTTTCTGAAATAATTTAGTTACTTTTGATAAAGGAATAAATTATATAAAAAGATAGAGATTAAAAATGTGTTATAAGTCCACAATGCAAATACTACTACTGCTAGTAATAATGAGCATCATTAGCTTTCTTATTTCATATAAGAGAGACATGTATAGAAGAAAGGGAGATAACACTTCATTGCTTGTGAGATTTTATTTCTCTTTTTAATTCTTAACTCAGTAAATGTTTTCCAGTATTTTGTATTTAGGTGAACTAGATCTAAAAACTGACTCAGCAGATTGTTAAATACAATGCTATATAACCAGTTAGAATAGCTTTAATTTAAAATACATACCTCTTAAGAGGTATAGATTTAAACTTCACAGATTTATGTCAGAGGATACATTGGATCTTTAAAAGGAGTGGCAACATTTCATCATATTTTGCTTTATTAGATAATATTATTCAGTAGCCCATTTAATAAATTTCCCTTTCCCTGATTATTGTACCCTGTACAGACTTTTCCTCATCTAGGATTTATAAGGGGACTTCTTTACCAGCATGTTTTTCTGCACAAATTTATTTGCTAATATGTTTCAACTGAAATTTCACAAGAGTTTTGTAACATGCTAACTCTGTGTTCATGCAACAGAATGATTTACATGAGAGAATGTAACTGCTCTTTGGATTAAAGAACCAGGATTTTTTAATGGAATTTATCAATTCCTTGGAAATTATAAAGCCTTTCTACTTTAATATTTGTTCTGCTCATTAAAAATATTGATTAAATAGTCTCCTAAGTGTTCATTTGAGGAGGGAGAATTTTCTAAAATAAATGATTATTTAATATGCATATATGGTTGGGTAAACTGTAACTTTTTAAATAAGAATTCTTCTGAAAAGTGTATTATTGAATTAATACTGTTTAGAAAACTATGTAGTCAGTACAAATGCAGTTAATCTAATCAATATTCAAAATATTTTCATTTTAAACATAATTATCTTAGAGAAATACAAACATACAAATGTCCAACTAAAAAGTGACTGCAGTTAGTAACTTAAAATTCTTATTAACTCACCTCCGGCTTTTGTTGTGTTTGAATTTTGAGAATGTATTTGTATATTTAAAAAAAACAAGAAAAACTTTTTTTTCCCAAAAGGCTTTCCATTATTGAAATGAAAATTACACATTAATGGCTGTATAATATTACTAAATATAAAACAATGCAAGAGCCCCTTCTTAGACCATCACTTTTCCTTGGAATGCTTGGCCCCTGTAATATAATACACCAGTATTTTTCTTACTAAATTGATGCCCTGTGTATTGCTTGTTGTTGATGTTCTAGCTGCCAGTTAAAACTTTCTTTTTTTTTTTCCTGCCAAAGCAGAACAAAATTGTCTGCTTCTCAGTCTGTACATCATAAGCAGATGACATTAAAAATGTCTCTAAAATGACACAGCTATATTTTCTGGGAGAGGGAGGGGGTTGCTCAGTGCGGATGACTGGGAGTGTCCTTGTGCAGAGTACAATGTTATGAGGGTGGATGGATCAGCCTGTGTTCATCGATTCCCCTGTTGACTCTAGGAGCAAGTTCTCGCCCTGTTTTTGTAAACTGCTCTGGAGGTAAATAGCAGGATGAGAGCCAGCTTGCTTTTTGTTAGATGCTCTGCTGTTTTGTAGAACTGTATGATGGTCAGAGACCTTCCACTTTTCTGCAGTTGTTCACATGCCATTTCTAGGCTTGCCTTCTGAGTCTGTTTTCTAGAGTTGTTTTGAAATTCAGCCTAAAGATAACAGAGGAAATATGACCCTCTTGTGTGAATGCTGCCACCAACTGGCAATGTTTCTTCCTAAGGCAGAGCTGGTGAGTTTGTCACCATTGGAGTTGTGGTTGCTTTGATAGAAAGTTGTTTACAAGGTAACATAAATTTGCTGTGCTTGCTTGAAGTAAGTTGATAGAAATAATTTGAGATAAAACAAAGATGATGAGTGAGTAAGAGCAATATCACATGACAGGTGAGGAATGAGTACATTAGTAAGTGGGAGAATTTATTTTTTTTTTATAGCTGAATAAGTACCAAGCAAGTATGTCCACATTTTCTAATGTATTTCATATTCCATTTGCATATTTACTTAGCAGGAATAGTTGAATAGAAAATGTGTATCAATGTCCATTTAAAACTGTAGAAAACTATCTACCCAACAGAATAAAAAGGAAACAAGAATCTAAATTCAGTATTATTTAAAAATTTTTACTAGATCAAACATGAGTTACAATCAAGATTTTCTTGTCTTGCAAGCAAAGTTTTTATCATATTTCCCCCCTACATTGACCTTTAAGTCTGAAATTCTTTTTAGAATAAGCTAAAGTCATCTTGAAAGATATTGACAAAATTTGAAAAACTATGGATGCGAAAGAAAATATACACTGAAAACTATAAAGCACAAACATATTTTAAAAACTATAAATAACAAATGGCAGTTAATAAGTATCAAATGTGTCTATCTTTTTGATTAAAATTATTTAAACTTATGTACTCATTACTAATTTGTCAATTTTAAATGTATAGATTACATCTTCTTAATTGCTTTGGTCTCAATCTTTAAGCAATGCAAATAGAAGGTATTCGAGTTAGTGGATGTGTTTAGAGCTCTTACTCAATAGAATGAAAGGATCAGAAGACATGATTAATTTGCCACCAAAGTGTCTTTGAAGTGTCTTTATCTATGAATGAAAAACCCCTGATATATAAAATAGCAGTAATATTGGTAATAACTTGTGGGAGTAGTTTGTCAGTGTACTCACATATAACATTTGATTCTTACCAGTATGTAGGATAAATAAAAAATATATTATTCTCCTACAAAGCAGGTATTATAAATATATGATTATAACACAACTGGGAATTAAATTGAGTCTCTTAATTCTCCTACTGTGTAGTCTTTACCAATCTGTCCTATGAGTCCACATGTATATACAATGTTTAAGGAGGAAGATTAGCTATTTGCATGTGTTATACATTTTTCCTTGTGTAGAACACTTGTAACACAAATGCTACTTACTAAAGTGAATTGAAGGCATATGGATTAGTGAGATCCACAAGAAAATAAAGCAACAACTTTTGAAATGTATGCAAATGTCATATATTGCCATTTCCCACTGACTGTTAAATGGAGATTTCAGTTCAGATAAACACATTCTAAGAATTACTACTGAAAGGGTAAACAGCCTGAATTTTAATGTTTGCTAGTTCTATAGTAAAGTTTTAGATGTCAGCCTAAGATTGTCTTTTAAAAAAGAAAATAAATAAGAATTATATATTGAAAATATCTTAAAATTATATTTTATCCTGCAAGAATGTCTTTTTAAGGCAGTAAAAGTGAGACCGTAATTCCCACTGCTATTAGAAACACACAGAAGATGAAATATATTGATATTTTGAGAGTTGCTATTTTTCTGTTTTATTTTAGTAAACTTGTACCTAAGTTGAAAGCATCTTCACACTAAAAGTACAACACAATTTCAAAATGGCACTCACATCCATTTAAATTTATAAAGAAGTATATATTTAAAAGGAAATTAATATACAGATCATTATTTAGCCTCATTGTTTTAAGTAGTATTTTTTTTTAGTTATTAAATAATAGAAAATGGGCTTATCCTTTGTTATGAAGGTACATTTATGGCTTTTTCTATTCAGAATATAACAATCAGCAAACATTAAATTACTAAACATATTTTAAATATTTGTTAAGTCTCAAACATATTCTACAAATTGCCTAGTACATAGGTCTTTGCCCTTTAGCATTTTATCTAAATAATAAGGCACTATTTTTCTTAAATGTTTGAGGAATTTCTTTTTTTCCTTGTACCCTTTCTTACAATATTGCACATATAATTTGGTTTTTTATTTTTTTTAATTTTTAATTTTTTTTTATTTCAGCATATTATAGGGGTACAAATGTTTAGGTTACATATGTCACATATAATTTGAAAACAAAAATTGTCATATGTTTGTAACAACCATCATCGCATGTTTCTTAACTTTATTAATGCTTAATTTTAATTTCTAATGCTGTTTTTTACCTTCTTTTTATGACAGTACTTCTTTTGAAATTTGTGTAAATTTCAAAAGTTGTTGGTTTTTACTATAATGGTAGAGAAAGCAATTTTCCTCTTCCAGCCCAGAAAGTTTCACAAAGTATCAAATATCACATTAGGCTACATATTCAGAAAAATTCCAGGAAAAGGTGATATAAATATATAGTAAGGAAATAAGAACTGAACTCTATCTTGGTTAAATAGATTTATCTTCTGAATAAAATTATGTTTGCACTTAGAAGAAAGGGGATAAATGAGGACAAGTAGAATGTAATTTGAAGCAACTTTAAAGTTAATCTTTTTATGTGTCTTTTTACTTTAATTTATTGATGTTAAATGTTGCACAGTTAATGTTTAAGTTGATTTGAAAGTGATCCTGAGAGCCATTTGCAGTGATGTCTGTGTGGCACATCCACCTATGCTGTTCAATGTCTTCTAAAAGTGCTTTCACAGGAAGCATCATTTGTGTCATTACATTTTATTCAATGTCCAGGTATAGAGGCTAGAGGAACAAGACTACATTTTTAATGGCATCATATTCCCTGTCATTCATTTCCAAATCAATCTTTCTTTCTTTCTTTCTTTCTTTCTTTCTTTCTTTCTTTCTAGCTAGGTCTGTACTGGACAGCATAGAAAGTGTCCAAATGTTTCTTAAATGTAATCAAATATTTGCTGTTTGTCTCCCTACTGTTTTCTGTTGGTTCTTTTTTCCTTTAATTTCTTAAACAAGTTTGCTTTTCCCATTTCTAAACGGAATTTCATAGGAGGGGAAACCCCTTTTATAGTTCCTCAGGTTTGTTTTCTGCACGATGTTGCTAGCCATGATTGGATTATAATTTCAAACATAATAATGCATAATTAAAACATTTTAGTGATAATAACCAAGTGCCCATTTGATAAATAAGGCACATCCATCTAAAAGCGATTAACGGTGCTCAAACTCAGCACTTGCTTTCCAAATTAACAAGCTGAATATTTCATAGGAAATGAAGCTAGTAAATAAAGTCTCTAAATTTCAGTTCATGGAGGTTAGTTGTAATGAATCAAATGTTAGTAATTGTGTTTAGTTTATTTTTAGGTTGATTTTTTGAAGGTGATGTTTTAAACTGCTCTTGTCACCTAGGTCTATAGTACAAGGAACTATCGCTTTAGTAAGAATAATACTGAATAGATGGTTCCTAGTTATGTTCTGTGATGATAAGTTCATTACTAACCGAATGAAATATTTGATTCTGTTGAATTTATCAACATGTCTCAAACATCTACTTTGTGCCAGACACTGTTTGATCCTGTGGACATCCAAATACAAACCTACAGCAACTGCTCAGCTGTGGCTGTGGGGGGACAGTCCCTCATGTGCGTCTCCTGGTCCCACTCCTCGTGCTGGGTCAGTTCAGTATGTAAGACCCTGACCTCGCTTTACTCAAGCCAGTTCGAGGGGTTGTGCTTGCAGCAAACAACCCTTCAGGATGAGGTTTCCCTCCAGGACAAAGAGCAGTCTTGCTCATTTCCTGCTACAAAAGAGGTGGGTTCCCCAAGCACAGGGTGTGAGCTGAGACACAGCTCCTTGCAGGTGTGGCATGCGTCAGGCCCCTCCGCATAGACCCATGGTGCTTGGGGGCAAGAGGAACGGAAGCAAATCATGCTGCTTTCTGTGGCAAGAGCCTCTGACACAAGAGGCTTGCGTCCTCTGCCAGCATCCATGAGACAGTAGCAGGCTAACTTATTAGCTTATAAGGAAGGCAGAATAATATCTCAGATCCCAACAGTGTCATTAGGAAGCTCACAGTCTAGTGGGAAGTGGAGAACCTACATGCAAATAGCCAAATCAAAAGGCCAGTTGTGGTAAGTGCAAAATAAATGCAATTACATAGGGCTAAGTAGTGTATTGTAAAGCTGGCATTTTATTTCACTGGAGGAAAAGATGGATTATTCAAAAAATGGGGCTGGCATAGCCAGAAAATATATCTGAAGACACATTAAAGGTGGATCCCTGTCTTCTTTCACTCAAGTGTCAGGTGAATCAAAGATTTAGATATTAAAACATGAAATCATAAAACTTAGCAGGAAAAGAAAAACATTGACAAATTTGTCATTCTAAAATAGAATTCTGTAGGGGAAACAGTAAAAACAAAGTTAAGGTACAAACAGCAAGATGGGAAGCAAGATCACAGATGATGTGCTCATTGTATGTTCACTTAATACCTTAAGAGCTCCTGTGAGATAATAAAGAGACCCAAAACATATTATAAAAATGGGCAGATGATCTGAACACAAAGGTCATAGTAATGAAATCAGTGCAAGAAAGTCTCAAACATACGACGGCTTGCTGAATGTTTCTTGTAATAAGATTAATGTAGATTGAAACCACAGTATGGTATGGTAGTTCACCTATCAGATTGGCACAGATAGAGAAGTTTGATAACATGGCATGTTTGCCAGAATGTTGGGAAATAGGTTCCCACCCAAGGCTGCTGGTGGTACAGGCTGAAGGAGCATTCGTGCAAGGCCATTTGACTGTATCTGTCAAAATGACAAATGTCTGTGTTCCTTGACTCACAATTTAACTTGTGCATATGTGAAATGATTTCTTTACAAGGGTATTCAGTGCAATATTGCTTGGAATAGAAACCTATATACATGTTCATTACAATAATATCTGGAATAGCAAAAGTTTGAATACTATGCAACCATAATATTTGAGTATATAGTGTAAAGTGGGAAGGCAAGTTCCAGAAGAAGGTATATGTTATAGTACCACCACTTTCTTATAAAAAAAAAAGAGTGTGTGGGTACATACATAGATACTCACTGGAAGTAAACTCACAAACCTGGCAACTGTGGTTGACTTTAGGAGCCAACCTGGGTTCCTGGGAATGGGGTGGGGGTCAGGGGAGGACTCCCATTTTGCCATGTTATTTTTTGGACTTTCTGAATTTTGTAACCCATGTATGTATTAAATGCTCAACAGTGTAAGAAATTCATTTTCGTGTTTAAAGGCTCAGTAGATTTTGGTGATGGTTTGGATGTGGGGAGCAGAAGGGAGGAATTAGGAGTGACTGCAGCATCTTGCATAGTTGCATCAGACAATGGCAGTGTCTTTTCCTGAGGTAGGGGAGAGGAAATTGAGAGATTTATTCTGGATGTGTGAGGTTTGACTTAAGTGTCAGAAATCCAAGGGGAAATGTTGGGGAGGCTGTTAGAGAGGCTTGGACTAGGGATATCATTTTGGGAGTCTTGGGCATCCGGCTGCATCTAAATCCATGGGATTTGCTAAAAATACAGTGAGAAAAATGAGACAGAGAGCCCTGGAATTGAGCCCAAACCCCGCTAACGTTTAGACATCAGGTACAGAAGGAGAAGCCAGCACAGAAAACTCAGTGAAATGGGAGAACACCAGGAGGCTGAGGAGTCACGTGCATGAACAGAGGGGAGCGTCACAGAAGGGGAGGACCAGCCCTGGGCAGTGATGGCGAGTGGACCATTTGGCCCATGAGGGGAGCCCTGTTGGGTCTGGCAGCACAGAAGCCATCGTAGATCTAGACTTGAGCAGCTTCCTGGTGCAAGGAAGATGGGGAGGTTGTGGATGCTGCCTGAGAAGGCAAAAGATAGAGACAGAGCTGGAAGGAGAGAGTGAGAGAGAGAACAAATCATGTCAATCATTTAAGCTCCAGTTCCTAACACACATGAGGTCCCCTCAGCGTCTGAACTTAGTGCTGAGGGCCGGTGAGTCTTCTTTGCTAATGGAGTTGGTGTGACTGGTTTCCTAAGCAGACTGGGACTAGTAGGCACCAAAGTTCTGACTGCTCCTGCTTGTCCTTGTCTGTCACCTGAAGATACCTTAAGCCATTCCCACAACTTTTCTGGTCATTTTTGGTTATTGGAGCACTCACAATCTCAGACATTAAAAATTCCCCTCCAATTTAAATTAAAACCTTAATCTTTTTCCTTCTTCAAAACATCTCTTCTTCCCAGTTCAGGAATTCCCTGAATTTCTAGGCACCAGCAGCGAGAAAGGGAGGACTGGACCTGTCCTCCGGCTCCTGCAGCCCTAGCTTCTGCTCCTGCTACTCTGGCTTCTGCAGAAGAGAAGGAAGAAGAGCCCTACCTGAACATACTTTTATAATTCAGCTGCTTGTTCCTTCTGCCTGGCAAGTATCTAGATGCCGGGTGTTATCTCTGTATTTCTGGATTCCCTAGGAGCTCCACCCTCAGCCGGAGTCTCCTCTCAGACAGGTCACTTTCCTGGCAGCCTTCTTGGGAGAAGACTTTGACCCAGGCCCCAG
Organism: Cheirogaleus medius; assembly: GCA_008086735.1. Lineage (NCBI taxonomy): Eukaryota > Metazoa > Chordata > Mammalia > Primates > Cheirogaleidae > Cheirogaleus > Cheirogaleus medius. The sequence continues at coordinate 4,825,876 of VBSM01000605.1, read as the reverse complement.
TCCCTGTTCATGGTATCAGGTCAATGGGGAGCTCTGCATCCTTGCCCCTTCCCCACATCTATCCCTAATTTGGGAAGAGCAAGTCTCTCTCACCGTTGCTCTGTCTTTTTGTCCTGTCACTGTGGGCTACTCCAGATGTTGTGCTTTCCTGCTTCTCTAGGTAATAGTTAACAGTCTCTTGGTTCAAATGTGCCCACCAATTCCAGGAGATGCCTTGTGCGCACACCCTTCCACCCACCCCACCCCTACATACCTTCCAGGAGCTCCTGGCCATGCCCTGCCTGATCCAGTGCAGCTCTTGTGAGATTTTACAGCTCAGAAACTTTTGTCTTCTTGGAAATACATCCCATATTGCTCAGTGATTCTCACAGTCATCTATTCATTGACTTGGAAGAACAAATGCCGAAAACTCCAAACTAGACCAATAACTCCTTCAAGGAAAGCCACAGACATAATCAGTCTCCTTGAATTCCTCCTCTTCATTTATATTGGCTGGTGGTGGGTGATGGGTGAAGGATCTCAGATGGTTCTGGCCACTTTTTGCAAGTCCTGTGGTTTTCCCCATCAGCAGTGAGGGCAATCCTGCTCCGTTGTCCTCAGCTCCTAAGCCCCAGCTGAATCTCTGAGGCTCTAGGGAAGTTCCATTTAATATTGCATCACAGTCATTTCAGCTGAGGTTGTGTTAGTCTGAGCAAAGGAAGCCTGGCACGTAACCCTCCTGTTTCTTATTCATTTCTGAGGCCTTAGGGTCCATTTTTATAGAAGCTCTTTCTCCCCAGGAAGGCGCCTGTAAGTGCCAGGTTTATTACTGCCCCGTTTCAGTTCCCTGCCATCCATTTGGCATCCCCTAGGAATTCCCCTCTGCTTACACAGAGGTCCCGAATATCCTCTTCCTCTGCTCCTTGGCAACAAGTGAACGCTCGAGTAAACAAGTCAACACAGAGATCAATGCCCTGCCTTCTCCTGACCACACAGGCCGGTAGTTTTCCATGTGAAGGTTCATGACCAATTTTCACCTTTACTAATAATCAAACCACTTTCCCTTTGCACACAGGTGAGTGTACATCTGCCTCTACAAAAACATATACAACATGGAGGTAAACTATATCAAATGGTCAAAAGGACAGTGAGAATCCTCAAAGAAAGAGAATGTCTTTCTACCAGCTTGAAAACAATGAAAAGAAAATAAGAGCATTCTTTGGGACAAGTCAATAAAACACAAGTATAATACAGTAAACAAAGGTAGAGAGCCCTGAAATGCTATAAAGCCCGTACATTCGCAACAGCTACCACGTCAGTAAGTTTAACTATACCAGCCTCCTAGAAGCCCCGATATGTGTCCTTATCCCAATCACCATGCTCTCCTATCCCTCCAAAGTAACCACTATCCAAACATTTATATTAATCACTCCATTGCTTTTTATTGTGGCATTTAGACTGGTTGTATTTTTAATTCTACACCCCCCATTCCATTTTTTTTCCTTGTAGTTCGTCTGTTGAAGAATGTGGGCTCTTTCTCCTATGGTGTTTCCCGCAGACTAGATCTTGCTAATTGCTATTAAAATAATTGTATGCAGCAGTTGTCCTGTGTCTTCTCTATGCAGCTGGATTCAGAGGTTTGACCACATTCCCTTGGCAGGACTACAGGTGACTTTGAGCTCTGTCATCAGAAGGCACATGGTGTCTGATTTTGCTCCTGTTTGACAATGACAGTCATTGGTGCTCAATGCCTGGATGCATAGTTTAGCCAGAAACTAGAAAATGCTTATATTCTAATTCAATAACTTTGTTTTTGTTTATTTTATGAAACAATTTTACAAGTAGACCCTCATTTAATCTTTGGTTGCCTCTATGTACAGTTAAGGTAGGATAAGCAGAAAAAGTGCTTGATTCTTCCTTTTACTTGCTAATATTTTGGGATAATGAAGTCATTACTTATCCTCTTCAGAAAGTAACAATTTAAAAAATGTATCATTATGAACACAAGGATTTAAGCCTATTTGTCAATCTATACCCTCTTGGACATGCTACGGAGCTCACTTTTGCTCTGGGCTCCACTCAAAACTGATAGTTTTAGGAGTACCTAGACACTGGGTCAGAACAGTGTTCCCAAGTGAACATGCTGCCTCTAAAACCCCAAAAGAGCCATCAACAGCTGTGCCGATTTCTTAGTAGCAGGGAGCACAAGGTACAAGCTAATTCTTTAGAGTGGACGTCTGGTAGCATGCCTAGCTCATTGGACAGGAACAATTTCATAGATGTGTCATTTTCCGAGTGTTTTTCAGGGTTATTGGACACACATTTTGGCAAGTCTGATCGGTGAGCATGGTGACATCACTATGGTAGACCGGCATGTCATTCTGCATGCACAGCCTCAAAGTATAGAGGTCCCTATAGATTATATTGTAACAACAACATACATGTGAATGCAGCTCTTTGACATGACAGCAAACACACTACTGTGCTTCCATCATCAAAGCAAACTGCTTTTGATCCTCCTAATGGGGAATATGAAGAATGTATTTGCCAGATCGATAACTGTACACCAAATGGCAAAGACCATGTCTAGCACAGGTGCAGTGACTAGGACTACCTGTGAGTTAAACTACAGTTGTCCACCAGCACTGCCACTGTAGGGCCCATGGTGGCAGCAGAAGGGGGATGTGGTAGGGCAGATACCCCCTCACCCTTTAAGTCTCAAGCTGGCATTGACTTCTATACTTCCTCCAATGGTGAGCTGTTACTGCCTAGACTGGAGGAAGAACAGATGCAGGGACTTCCATTGGTTCTTCCCACCATGCTGGCTCCTGTGCAAGTCAGGGTGCCAATTGGAGGGTTCTATCAGTGCTAGCTCTAGGGTTTCTCAACAGCGCGTTAACTGAGACTTTGACCTGAACAATTCTTTGTTGTGGGGGTGTCTTGTGGTCAGCAGCATCTCTGACCTCTACCCACTAGATGCCAATATCACTCCATCCCCAACCCCCGAAGTCATGAGAAGCAGGAATGTCTCTGGATATTGCCAAATGTCCCCTGGGGGGCAAAATCACTCCCAACTGAGAACCACTATGCTAACTATATCTGCCCCAATTATACATTCAAGAACAAAGGCAATTAACACAGCGTGGGTGCCCTAGTGCTCTTTGGGTGAAACACTGGCCTTGGTGACCCCCACTTTAATCCTGTGGGCAGGCAGGGCTATGAGTCCAGGTTCCTGGTGTCAGTGTCTATTCAAGCCGTATACCCAAGAGTTATCAAAAGATCTCAGTGTTCCTCTTTTCCCAGCGTGTGATTCCCATTAGAATGACAGCAAGTGACTTTGGGGAAAATATTTATAGAATATTCTTGTGGGGTCTTTTCTCAAAGGGATGTGGTCTTTCCTTCAATCAGAGGCCCCGGGTCATTGGACAGGCCCAGAGCTGTAACCTGGCTGAGGGTCACAATTTTCCATCCAGGAGGCTGATGTCAGTCACTAGCTTTCAATTTTTCCAGTTCTGAAGTCCACGACGCCTTGGCTGGCTGTTCATCTATTCCACCCCTAGGAACAACCATGATCAATTAGCCACTACCGCATTTCTCTTCAGCTTAAGGCACCCTGGTAGCCACTCTGGCCCTACTTCCCATAGCAGCAATTATGTCCACCTGTTGATTGGGAGCTTATGAATTCCCTGTAGGTTCAGTAGCTGCAAGGACTCCCACACTGTGTTAACTGCCCCAGTTCTCGAATGTGTAATTGGGGTAGATATATTTAGCACAGTGGCTTTCTATCAAGGGCAATTTTGCTTAGCTTCTGCCATTCCAAGATTTTATAATCCCCACCTATGAAAGTGTCATGGTGGTATCTCGCATCCTGTCCTCTTCTCCCTTCCCTGGAGGTTTTCTCCGTCACATGGATCTTTTCCCATCTCCCCACGTCTACTGTGCTCTCTCGGGTGTCCAGGCTTTGCAAAGGTCATTCCTTCTGCCTAAATTTCAATTTTTTACTTCCATGTCTTCCAACAGGCTCTCACATATTTGTCCTCTGATCTCAGCATAGATAGAACTTCCTCTAGGAAATGTATTCTAAACTTTAAACCCTGGTGACTGGCTTCTCCTATGCCCCCCACCCCGCCCTGTGCTCATAGCTATCCATAGCCCTTCCTAAACATGTTCACTTCTCTATATGTCAAGTCAGGGACCACACTTGTCCTTGCTCTCCGCAGTGTCCTCAGGTCCCGGTAGTGTGCCTGTATACAGCGGATGCTCCATGGATGTTTGCTGAATGAATATACGACATGTTGTAGCCACCATTTAGCAAGTGCTTATCAAGTCTCAAGTTCTATGCCTGTCTTTTCACATAAAGCATCTCGGTTTTTCCAACAGTTTCATTAGGTAGACATTACCATGCTGTATTAAAGATGAGAAAGACAAAGCACACAGAGATTTTAAAACTTACCCAAAGCCATAGAGTCAAGAAATCATAGTAATTTGCACCTTGGTCCTTTGAAACTAAAGTATATTGTCTTCACTCCCTGCCAGCCACGTGGAGAGCAGACAACAACTGTTCATGCTGATCTACTTTAAGGTTGGCTTAGAGAGCCTACTTCCCTGGCAGGCCATGCTGATGTTTACAAAACAGAGGACATGAATTTCAAGAAGGTATGATTCAAATGTTATTTTGCCATGAAGCCTTTCTGGTCTATCATGAAGCATATTGTTTTCTTCATCCTTTGAATATTCATAATTTCTTTTTCACAACTCATGATTTTGCAACTGGCTGTACGCTGTCCTAACTCATTGCATACCCATTTCTTAGTCACATAGTACATGTCCTCAAGATCCTGTAAATGAATGAGCCTTGCACTCTCCTGTGCTTAGTCGAGCTCCAGGTGCTCAGAGGGCTGCGGTTGCTGGGAGGAGGCAGAGCTGAGTGTAGACTGTCAGGCAAAGCAACAGTTAGCAGGAGGGCTCCTACCTTTTTATCACACCATAATGCTGACACTACATTGAAATACTTCTGTCAAAAGAACAAAAGCAAATTGTTCTATTTGCCCCCTTCTTGAGACCACAAAAAACACATTGGAATCAAGAAGATGATCCCCCAAGAGGAGCTCAAAACCAGAAATGAGCCACCGTGCCTTGGGCTCACTGGCACTGCAGGTAATTAGGGGCTGCCTGCAGCAGAAAGAGTCCTCCCGTCGGGGACAGTCCTCAGAGTCATTTCATGACGCCTGAACTTTCATAATGAGGCACCGGAGGCCAGCACTAATTCCAACTGAAGGGCAAGGCAGGTGTTGGCCCACCTCTGCCCAAACAGACCCTACAGCCTGTGGAAATCCCACGGAAGACATCCTTGTCTGTGCAGCCTCAGGCCTGCCTGTCACTCAGTGACATAACGGCTTACCCACAGGGACTTTTGGAGCCGGAAACGCAGAGGCTGTAGCCCCAGCCCTCAGTGGCAGCAGACAGTGTCCTGGGGTTAGGGGAGGAGGAAGGGACTGGGTGTCCTGGGCTAATCCCTCTCTGGACACCTTGTCAGGAGCTCCACTTGGGTTCTTTCAGGGGTGGCAAACTTTGTCCATAAAAGGCCATTTAGTAAATATTTTAGGGTTTGTGGACCATATAATTTTTGTTGGAACCACTTGGCAGGTGGGTCGCAGCCAGGACTCTGAGCCAGCTTTATCTGACACTCAATCCCCTGAGCTTTTCCCTCGGGTTACCCTGATAAAAGGGCCATCACTTACACCTTATGTGCCTGTACATGCCAGACAGTGTTGTAAGCACTCCTCAAAAAGTTAACTTATGAGATCCTCTTACATTAAGAATTTAACTTATTTGATTCTATGTATGGGGTAGGAATTACCTTTATCTTCATTTTAGAAATGAGGACGCCGAGACACAGGGAGTTTAAGAACTTGCCTGCAGGCATACAGCTGACTTAGTGTTGCTGGGATTTGAACCCTGGCAGACTGCCTTGGAAGTCTGGGCTCTTACCCGTGATGCTAAAATACAGATGAGCCAAACGTCCACAATAAAAGACATTGAATAATTGAATGCTCAACTGTGTGGTCACGACTCAAATTGACCTCAGAGCTTGGAGGAAGGTCCATGTGGAACGGAACTGTCAGGGCAGTCCCCAGAAGGAGGAAGGAGACGAGGACAGGTGTGAGAGCAGAGGGAGAGCTCCACTGGGGAGTGCAGGAAAGGACAATGCCAGTCTCCCTGGAATGATGCTATTTGCTCCTTGTCCAGACGCTCTCTAACTCATAACCAAAATTTATCGCGCTCTTACAATGTGCCTTAGTCTCATTTCCCTACAAAACCAATTAATCTGTTTTACTACATAGATGATCAGAGGATCTTAAAGCTAAACAACTCAGCAGCCGGAGGTGGAATCGAGCAGACCGGCTCTGGGTGCTGCACTGCTGTTTGCGGGGAGGCTTATCAGGTAGGACTTTTCCCAGCTCAAGTGGCAGAAAATGCAACTCAAACCGCCCTAAATCAAAAAAGGAGATTTGTTGGCCAGAAATGGAAAGGCCTGGTGGCAAACAGTGCGTTAATGCACGGCCTGAGCAGAGCCCGCCGGAACCTGCGCCCTCTCTCCACTCCCTACCTGCATCTCTGGCGCTGCGCATCCTCCCCCAGCGCAGCTGAATGGGCACAGAGGGGCCGGGAGGTCCCACGCCAGCACCTCAGGCAGAAGACCTGGAGCTGACACACTGTTTCTGACCAGCTGACAGAGGTCATGTGGACATTTTCTGGGCCAGGAGAACAGGGACTTGGGCAAGTTCAGGTCACAAACCATCCCTGGTGTTTGAGTGGATTCAACCTCTCTAGGCCATTTTAAGTCCTTGTCACTTAATTTAGCAAGGAATTATGCAATGCTTTTCTTTACTGTAGTGGATAGAGCCGTTCCCTCCAAGCAAAAGTCAGGTGTCCTCATAAATGAGTTGGAGTGGCTGCTGGTGTCCTGAAAACAATGTTTTTCCACTCTGTTAAATAACCCTGGGCCAATGCCTTATGCTTCATTTCTCTTAATTTCCTCATCACCTATGTGCCAAATACCCTAAAAGACCGATATATTGAATGTCGTTTCTTTAACATTGGGTTGTCATTTTACCCCCAGCCCCACCCCGTGCAGTTGGCCACACCTGCTGTCCCCTCTTTACCCTGTCACCATCCTCAATGCCTCTGGCACAGTCCTTCTTGACCCACATGGCGCTATCCGGTGAGGTGTCCTGAGCCTGGGAGGAGGCGCCCATGAGAACCTGCACCACCTCCTTTTAGGATGTGCTCCACAGTCCCTGGGCTACCCACGCAGGGCGGAGGGGTGGCTGTGGTGTCAGCGCAGAGCTGCGCGGTGCGAGCCGGGTATCTGCTGCTTGTGCACAGAGGCCCCTCCAGCAGGGAGCCTGGGCGAGAGAAGGAGGGAGGCAGGCTGCGGGCCAGGCCCCAGGCCGGCTCTGCTCACCGTGGGTTGGACAAGGAGCTCTGAGGAGCTTGAGAATTGTAAATAGAACCTGGACTTGCGGCCCCTTATAAAGGTATATTTGTTAAATATCAACAAATTGATAAATAAAACAGAATCGATTGTATTGACAGTTTTTCAGTCTGCTTTATTCATATGAGAATTGCGGCTCCACTTGTGCCCTTGTACTGACTCAACTCAACAATTTTTCTTGCAAAACATGGAGAAAAACCAGGAAGTGTAGGGATAGCAGATTTAAACTGGAAAGTCCAGACTGGAATCTTGAGAGAGTGAAGAGTGAAGGGTGAAGGTGGAAGGGAGGAGAGAGGGGAAAGGAGGAGAGACGTGCCATGGGGATATGGGGATGGGGCATTGTCAGAGGGTCGGGAGCCTCCATGGGGGAGGGAATCTTGGAAGGAGCAAAGAGTACGAGGGGGTGAAGAGGAGGAGCTGGGAAAGTGGGGACGCACATGCCACTGTGGGTCAGAATGTGCGATGCTTTCAATGTGAGGAACACGCCAAGAACTACCCATCACGTTTAATCTCATTTGGTTAATATCCTGTTTTCTTTGAATGTTAGTCCTGAAATTTTCAAGTTGTGGATTACTACTCATTGATATGTGTCAAAAAAATCGGTATTGTTTTAAATTAATAGGATAGACTGGAAAAGAGCAGACAGTGGCACGTGGCGAGGAAAGCCTTGCTGCTGTAGGAGACTTGCTTCCGTCAAGTGCAAACGTACAGGATCACGATGGAGAATGTTTTTCTTACGGGTGGCAGTCAAAAGGTCTGAAAGTCCCTGTACAGTGTGATACATCATATTTATTTGTGTCTCCTGAGCACTAAATAAAGTAACAAGTCTAGAATTGAAGTATAAAGCCTGGCATTTAGCGGGCATTAAAATCGGTTTCATACCATCCCCTACCACGTAGAAATGAGGTTAATTGCTCAATGACAAATAGTAGCAGAGGTAAGTCTCCAATTCAGATCTCTATTCATAGTCTCCTGTCTCTTCCAAAATCAAATACACCTTTATTAAAGTTACCTGGCCATCATCACCTAAGATGATGTTGTCAATACTTCTAGAGTGATTTAAAGGTTTACCTCAATACATGATACTCAGTAAAAAAATGATTCAAAATTCTAAGCAATTCTATATAGTAATGTTTTTCACTTTTGAATTAAGGTATAAAGTACAAAAATTCTTAATGTATAGCTTGATAAATTTTTGTCTTTATATATACCTGTGTAACCAAGCTCAACCAAGAGCACCCGAAGGATCCTTGATGACGTCCCACAGTTAATACGTCTTCCTACTGCAGAGCAGTGTCACCTGCCTGTAGCTTTGCATAAAAGGCATCATACAGTGTGTCCTCTTTCAGTCAACATTTGATTTGTGAGACTAATTTGCACTGTTGCCTACAGTAGTGGTTTGCTCGTGTTCATTGCTGTGTAGTATTACTCTGCATGAATATATCCTAATTTACCATCCCTTCTACTCTTGATGGATATTTAGTTTGTTTCCAGGCTTTGCTATTATTAAAATAGCTTCCAGGAACATTCTTGTACATGTCCTTTGATAAAAATAAGTACCTACTTATGTTCAATATTTATACATGCCTACAGAAGAATTTACATAATGACAAATTTACAAATAACAAAGTTTATTAAAATATTTACAATTAAGAAAAGAAACAATATAGATCAACAGGGAAAGATAGATCATAAATACACAATCTTGGGAAGTAGTGTTTATATATGGAGAAAAGTAAGTTTTGATTTTTATTCACACCATTTACCAAAATGAAAGCATTAAGTAAATGAAACTATAATAAATTGTAAGAAAACATAAGCAATAACTATATATTGACAAAGAAGGAATTTCTAAGTATGAAAATTTATTCAATAAACTACAGTGGAAAATATAGAGAAATTTTGAGTGCATAGCAATTTTAAATTTTTGCAGGTCAAGAAATATAGTTAACAAAATTAGGACTTACCACACATAATTTGGAAAGATATTTGTAACAAATATATCACAAAAGATTAGTAACCTTCTATGATCAAAGTTCACATAAATGATTGAGGAAAACATCAACCTAAGAAAAGAGTTGGCAAAACTATAAAAATGGATTTATACATGTGGTTAATAAACACAAAAATTCTTCAACCTTATTAGTAATCAAAGAAGAACAGATTAAAACCTGGAGACATCGTTTTTCATGCATCACAAGGTGCACACATTTAACACTCTTAACACTGAGAGCTGGAGGAAATGGAAAGAGAGAGGCATTCTTATGTGCTGTGGGGACAACTTCTCTGGGAAACAACTCAGTAACATATATATGAAACTTAAAAGCATTCGGAGCCTTTGAACCAGCATTTCTACATCCAGGAACTTGTCCCTCAGGAATAATGCAAAATATAAATGGAAAAGTGTGTATAGCACATTCATCAAGGCATTATTTATCATTACAAAGAAATGAGGAAAAAGTGATATCAATAGGAAGATAGAGAAAATGACTATTGAGTGTATGATGGAAATATGATACAGGCATTAAATGATGACAGGCATTAAATGATGACAGTCATTAAATCATGTGGGACAAGGACAAATGGCCAGGCAGCACAGCCATCACACCTTCAGGAGCAGCCTGGGCAGCAGCCACTGGGCAGGACAGATCAGGACAAAAGGCGCCATGCAGGAGCCCAGTCTGTCGTACTACCAAGCTGCAGCAGCAGTCAGGCGATGCACGTGGTTGTTGACTGGAGAGAGAGTCTGAGCCTTGAACTGTGAGCCTTTAAACCACAAGATTGGGGAAGTGGCACTGGGGTGTCTTCAGGTCCTTGGATAATTCCAGCAGCCAGGTGGTGAGATTACCGATGGCACCAGGAGACAGTGGGAGGATGGTTGTCCACCTGCTCTTGAAATGAGGATATTTCTCGTCACTTCACAGGGAGTGAAGGTTGCTGTGGGCTCATCCAGTTGAGTACGGGAGATGGAGGCGGGGGTAACACAGGGTGGGGGCGGGCAGAGAAAAAGTTGGAGAAAGATATGACAGACACCAACTGATCAAAGAATATCACCGTATATAGAACAAACACAGTGAGGGACTAAACATTCTTCTTTGACAGATGAGAGAATTTGAACCAAAAATGAAGAGCAGTTACTGTTCCTGTGATCCTATCTTTAACTTCATGTTGTGCTGAGCTAAGGAAATGTTATAGGTTCCAAAGAGAGAGAGAAAAAGAAAAGGAATAATGTCACCTAACTCACTGCGAGATTGAAAGGGAGCAGAACTGTGGGAAACTAGGACCAGCAAGTTTCTTTGCTGCTACCCTTCAGCTAAATCAGGTTGTTTTTATGACTTTATTATGTAACTTGAAGTTTTTAAGAAGTTAAATGAGTGGGAAACATCAAGCACAATTTGTAGCATCTTTACAGGTTCTCTCAAAGATATGCACAGTGGTGACACTAACATTTATATTGTACTTTCATGCATATCTTCCTGTTGATTCATTGCATGAACCTTGTCCTTATGATTCATGTGTCATAGGTGAGTATCTAAATGTTCAGGGATGTTATCTGCCACAAGATCAGGGTGCAGGGAGCACTGTTCACAGTGTAGTGTTTGTGGGTGATGGCTCTGAAGATGGGCATGGGTCTAGGAGGCAGTCCTGGCCAACTCGAAGTAAATGGTAAAAGGTGACTCTCAAAGCTGGATTCTTTGTCATCTCATTCCAGGGTATCACAAATTACTTGAATCTATAAATAAGGGAAGAAAAATTTCTCTTCTGACCTTCGTTTTCAATAATTCATATTGAAAATATATGACTTACTGAGGAAATAAGTCATCCTGCTAAAGTTCAATAGCTTTAAAATTTTAAGTAACTTTGTTCAATTGTATTTTACTTGGTATTGCTAACTATTGGTGTGACATAGTATTCACATCAAGCATTATTTAAAGAATAAATAGTATATAAAATAGTTATATGTTCTTCCTATGTATAAAAAAAGAATAAATCATTAAAAGTTTTCTCCATAGCACTAGAATGTTTATAGCAGCACAGTTCACAATTGCAAAGATGTGGAAACAACCCAAGTGCCCATCAATACATGAGTGGATTAATAAAATGTGGGATATGTATACCATGGATTTCTACTCAGCCACAAAAAACAATGGTGATCTAGAACCTCTTGTATTATCCTGGATAGAGCTGGAGCCCTTTCTACTAAGTGAAGTATCACAAGAATGGAAAAGCAAGCACCACATGTACTCACTATCAAATTAATATTAATTAATCAACACTATGTGCACGTATGGCAGTAACATTCATCAGGTGTCCGGCAGATGTGGGGGGGGAGGGGATGGGCATATTCACACCTAATGGGGGCGGTGCACACCGTCTGGGGATGGACATGCTTGTAGCTCTGACTCAGGTGTGGCAAAGGCAATATATGTCACCTAAACATTTGTGTCCCCATAATATTCTGAAATTTAAAAAAAATTATAAAAAAACTTTTCTGGATACAATGTGAAACTTTGAAAGCCTCTGATCTTCACTTACTGGCAAACTTATAGATTTGATATCTTGAAAAAATCTCTGCTATAAAATACCTGTAAGGAACAAAATAAAATAAAAATCCATATCCTTTTAAGTTCATAATGAGCTGGCAAGAAAGTATGAGAGACCTCAGGGGACAGGACAAAAGGGACAGGGATCCAGCAGCCAGCCCATGGAAGGATGAGGGCTCTCAGAGGCACTGACAATGTCCTTAAAACTGTGCTTTGGTTTGCACGGCCCACCCAAAGGCGGAAGGCAGTCCAAGGGCTCTTGGAAAGGGAGAGTCTGGCCAGACTTTCTCATGCAGCCACATGTTCCCAGAGCCATGTTTGGTGGAGGAAAAACACAAAAAAGTATCTGCTCTTCAAAGGGAGAGAAAGTAACTCAAATATCTAGGCACGGAGATCAACAGTCAATAAACAAACAGATGATGATTCAGATACACAGAGACACAAAACAGATGTTGGAATTATCAGATACAGTGTCCTCATTGAAAGGTTATTTTCTAAAAAGAACCCAAAGTTAAAGTATGACCAAGTTAGATTTATTCCAGAAATTTAAATTTCACTTAATATTTAAAAATTAATTAATGTAGTTTACCATACTAATAAATTAGAAGAGCCTAAGATTGTCTCAGTAGGTACCGTGTTTCCCCGAAAATAAGACAGGGTCTTATATTTATTTTTCCTCAAGAAGACACCCTAGGGCTTATTTTCAGGGGATGTGTTATTTTTTTTAAGTACGATACAAAAATCTACATTTATTCAAATATAGTTAAGTCGTCTTCTTCTGGAACATCATCAAGTAAAACGGCAGCCACAGCTTTCCTTCTTCTCCCTGGGGACACACAATACCTAAAGAGGAGCGTCACTTCACTGAGGAGACTTTCCTCTCAAAGCCTCAGCTTGCAGCACGCACAGGATGGCTGGGACCTGACAGGGGGAGCCGGCCTTGTTGGCGGGGCTGCCCACACCTTTCCGGTCACCTCTGGGATAGTGGCTGTCACCATGGGGCAGATGAGAAGGGCTGCTTGTCTTCTTTATGCATGGGTTGTGCAGATACGCTGCGTAGCCACGCCCATCACTAGGTCTTATTTTCGGGGTAGGGCTTATATTGTGCAAATGCTTAGAAATCCTGCTAGGGCTTATTTTATGGGTAGATCTTATTTTTGGGGAAACACGGTACTAACAAATATAAGATACATTTTTACATCTGTTCAGTTTAAACCATTAGCATATTGGAGTGGAGAACTTTTAAAGAAACTGAAAAAATTGAACCTACCAAAATCTTAGAGCAAACATTGTACCAAATGGTAGAATTTGAAATGTTTGCTTTCAAAAAGCATTAAGAAAGGTTGCCCTTACAACCACGTATTGGTGGCTCTAGTCAGTTCAAAGATGAGAAAATTTGAAAGGGGACATGAAAATAGCATTCTTTGGATATTATCTATGAGGAAATACCCTCTAAACCTCTTTAAATTATTAGAATTGATATGAGGGTTTAACAGTATTGCTGAATATAATATAGATTAAAAATAAATTTTATTCTTATACTCAAGCAGAAAAGAGAAAATGTAATTTTTTAATACAGATAGTATTTACAAGAGTAACAAAATCTATAAGACACTAGGAATAAATATAACAAAATATGTTTAAGACTTCTATGGGGAAAATTATAAAACTTTACAAAAAGAAAGTAAAAAAAAATAAATAAATTGAGACCCGTGCTACCTTCCTGGATAGGGAAATTCAGTATGTCAAAAATGTCCAACTTTTCTACATTTATCTAAATCCTAACAAAGTAGCTCACTAAACTTGTCAAGCTGATTCTAAAACGTAAAAGGACAGGGGTTACACATATCCAAGACATTTCTGAAGAGGTAGATGAAGGAAATGGTATACTAGACAGTGAGATTTGTTAATAAAATATAGTCATTAAGGTAATGTGGTATTGGCATAAAAATAAGCAAATAGAACATAAGTGGAAGTGGACAGACAGCTCAGAAATTGACCCATGTGAGCCTGGACACTTGTTACATCAGAGAAGTGCCAGAGCAGACCCGTCGGGGGAAGTCAAATATTCAACATACACTTCAGAAACAATAAGAAAAACCTGAAATTGAGCCACTGTCATCCATTGTGCACAAATATATAATGCAGATGAATTAAAACTAAAAAAAGAGGAAGGAAATATAGGAGTAAATACTTCAAAATTTGAGGGTAGAGAAAAATATTTAGACAAAACAAAGCACAAAACTCAAAAGGGAAGTTTGAAAAATTTGACTGAATTAAAATTTAAAACTGTTGCTCTTTCAAAAGACATAAAGAAAGTGAAAAGACAAGTATTAAGTTGGGAAAATATAATTTTATAAAGGATTATACATAGAATATATAAACAATGCCCTAAATCAACGGGGCACATTTTAAAGGCCACTGATACCGTGCTGGTGAAATTTTCAATTTGTATACTTGCTTTAGAAAATAATTTTTATTATGCATTAAAATTGAAGGTGGACAGCATTAACACTGGAGATTCCATTCCTGGATCAGAACAGTGTGCATGAGAGTATATACGCACAATTATGCAAAAGTAGTTGTTAAAGGTACTTTAATTGTTAAAAAGCATATAATTGTTAAACGTACTTTTTGAAAACAAATAATGTTCAAATAAAAATTTTGAAAACAATTATAAATAACCTAAATTTCCATTGGCAGAAGAAACATTGTTATGTATTTATTACAATTGAAATGAATGAAGTACAACCACATGGATGAAAACAGACGACTCTCAAGAACATAACATTGCATAGAGGCAGAAGGTGACCAGTGGTTGCCAGGGGCTGGAGGGGGAGCAAGTCAGGAGTGATGACTAATGGGCTTGAGCTTTCTTGAGGTTTCTTTTTGAAGTGATGAAGATGTTTCAGATTTAGATCATGGTGATGATTTCATAACTTTGTAAATTTACTAAAAAATATTAAATTGTATATTTTTATGATATATGAATTATGTCTCGATAAAACCATAATGTTGAGTTTAAAAAGCAAGTTACAGAACAATACAAATCATATGATAGTATTTGTATAATAATTAAATATCAGTACAATGCAGAAATGTTTATATACATATTTGGTAAAATCATAAAGACAATCAAAGAAAAATACACACAGAATTTAGAATGGTGGTAAGACCAGTTGGTGGACTTCAGAATATTGTTAATTTTCTATTATTAAGCTTGGAGCTGACTGTACTGATTTCAAATTAGTATTATTATTTATAATTTACATAAATGTTAAATATCTTTTTGTATGTGTGTACTATGTCGCCTAAATAAAAAAATAAATAAATAAAAGTTCTTAAGGTAAATAAGAATTTTTGTAAACTTAATCCCATCAGAAATTTGAGAGGAAAGTTGAGAGAGGAGTAACTATATCTGCTTCTTAAGGTAAGTATGAAAAATAAAGATAATACGTCCTTAGTATATTGCTTGACCAATAAGGAATTCAAAAATATTAGGGTGAAAGTATTTATTGGGAGGGGAGAAGAAGGAAATAAGTTTGCAAGTTATTTTGGATGGAAAATTGACAGGATTTGTTAATGGATTGGGATTGGGGGATGAAAGCTATAGCAAGAATGACTTGTGGATTTCTAGCTTGCATAATCAGATTAATGAAACCTACTTACTAAGATAAAGACCACCTTAAAGTAATCATTAGCCAGGGCAGTTTAATTTTTAATTGTAAGAAATTAAGAAGCAACAAGCTGAGCAAGGATTAAGACTGAGATTAAATGAATCATGCTACAATTGCATGAAGAAACAGTATGCAGCCATTAAAAATCAATTAAAAATTTAAGAGATTGATGACATTTTATATTTTAAACCAGATTGATATCTATTCTTCACAATAATAGATATGCATATATAATGATAGTGAAAAAGTCCTTAAAATGCTATTCACTTTTATGTAGTCTAAACTGTTCTACAATAAACAACCAGAAAATATATGTGGCATTTTACACTGTTAACTAAAATCATTTCCGATCTCTTCAAGTGTATATTATGAAGTCATATAGAGTGTTGCAAAAGGCACACATGTGCTGTGAGGTGGTGCAGGAAAGTGATGGGGCAGAGAAATGTTCCTGCTTGTTTGTTATGAAATAAATATGTGGTTGGGGCTAAAAGTCTCTTTGGGCAGTCAAAGGACAGCTTTAACTCAGACACTTTCAATGCATGTGCAAAATACCTTCTTTTCAAGTGTGCCCCAGGTAATTCAAGGTGAGTGCTCAAAAGAGAAGTGTTGTCAATTTACCAGAAACAATTTTTAAAAATCTGGTAGGATTTATAGGCACGACATGGTTTTTCTCTTTCCCTTTCTTCTGGAATGTCAGAGTTTTGCATGTTTCTCACTGTCTTGTCCTTTTTCTTATTTTTCATTTTTTCTATCACTTTCTTTCACTCTCCTATTTCTTCTTTTAGAAATAAAGATGTCCTTTGGAATAAATATTATGTTTTGATTTGTCTATTTATTATAGCAGAGTAATCATGGTATTGTTACTTGAACATTCTCTGTGTAGGTGAAGTGCCTTATTCATGGTAGTTTTATTATGTTTTTGGGTAAAATTCGCATAACATAATAAAATTAATGATTTTAAAATATAGTACTTTTAAATTAGTACTTTTTAATTGACAATTAGTAATTTCTTATGGTAGATTTTTAATAAGTTTATGTTTAATATGTATTATCAAATAAATACGATTGTATGGTTCATTCTATCCACCTATCTCACTATACTTTTGTACCCATTAACCATATCAATTAGGCCACCAAACAACAAAATGCAAATTCAAAACATTTTATACTTTACCAGGACAAATATTGTTTTATATGTTCAAAGGAAATTTCTGCTTAGATATAATCTTCCTAAATTGATACAAGTATCTCTACACAGTTAAATGTAAGTTTAGTAAATAAGCATTTAAGTAGCAAGGGATAATTTCCACTACATGTTAATAGCTCTTGGGAGATAGACTTCAAAATATGAAAAAAATTGTTTTAATTGAAATGAGGGCTTTCTACTCCCGAAACAACAGCTGGTTGGTAATAGATCTACTTTATTCAGGTGACCAAGCATGGCTAGAATCTCCTCTAGTCTCTCCAAATTAACCTACAGGTAGAAATAGACTTCTCTCTGGCTCTAAAGAGCACATACGTCATCTTGATAGTGTTGGAAAATTAAGAATCAGAAGAAACAAATTTCATATTATTGTCATAGCACATCTATAAAATAAGGTTTTATAGGTTAATCCTCTTCCCTGCAAAACTAGATTTTTTTTTCTGTAAAGCTTCAGCTTTCTTTGATTGACTTTACTCATTTTTCCCCTCCAGCAATGGTCATAAAAAATAAATTGTTATTTTTCTGTAACTAAATCTAGAAATATGCATTGAATATCTATTTATCTATACTATGTCTTTACACATATTTTTTTGAAATATGCAGTATGGCATAAGTACTCATTTTTGGTCATAAACCTCATCTGGCTCCTTCAAAAGTGGGCTCAGATTTCCCTACCTTTGCTCACTCCCTTCACCGGAAGACTCCAGGATGGATTCTTCTAGAAACCTTGAGGTGATTTGGACCTCAAATTTTGTAGCCCTGTGGCTCCTGGTCACTCTTTCCCTGTCCATACTCCCTGCACCCAACATGCATTGCTTGTCTCCCTTCCGGATCATTCCATCACACCCCCTGGAATTCCCACATCTTTATGAAACAAACCTCAGATCCCAGCTCTTCACTCCATGAGCAGAGAAGATCTGTAAGGTCCATACCTTTGTGTCCTGTGGATGATGTGATACAGAACACAAAATGATAATAGCAACATTCCTTGGCTGTGTATGACGTGCCAGGCATGAGAGCCAAAGGGCTTGCATATATTAATGTATGTGAGCTTTTCCATAACCACAAATACTTGATTAGAAACAAAAAGTTTACAAGTATAATCCACAAATGTAGAAGAACAACTGTGATGAGAATATCTGGAGTGTGTACCGTGTGGCAGGTTCTCTGAGAAAGCACACGGACAGTGAAGAGTGAATCACAGAGTGTCCAGCCTGGGTTCTAGGGGTCATCTGGCATGCCCCTCAGTCTGCAGGACTGATGTCTGGTGGCACCTAACAGTGCTCTGATGGAGCAGCCTCTGGAAATTCCTGACCTGATTCCTGGAAGGGAGATGCTAAACGTAAACAAGCGGCATCCGCTCCCAGTTACCATAGGAACGCATTCTAACAAGCTGTCAGCTTGGGAGTCCTAGAAAGGGAGGATTTTGATCCATGTTTAAAAAATGCAAAAGCCGAAGAGATGTGGCAAGATGTCATTTACTTTGGGGAAAAGCCCTATAATGGGGTTCTAAGCCTTGCAACCAAGAGATTGGGAAGAATGATAGAGTCCAGACATGATGAGGCCCCCAAAGGTTCTTACCTGGAACCCCAGGGTCTTTGACTCACACAGAACCTAGCTCTGTGCCTCTCCCTATATGCACAGGAAGGCCCCCTGGCTGGAGTCTCTCTCTTCACAGATGACAGCTATGGCTCCACCCATGGACACTAAGAAAAGCAACACAGAAAAGGGTTCTTCAGTGTCCCTCGAAGATGACAGGTCTCACTTCCAGGCCAGAGGTGAACTTGCATCTTCACAGACACTATTAAAACTCAACCTACCAGTCATCATATTTCTGCCCACAGTAGAAGCCCCTTGAGCTACCCAACTTCTCTCGTGGTGTCATCCTAACTGCTGCTTCCCCTTCAGCCCTGTCTTCCTCCGTTACCTCCCAGCATGCCCAGTGGGTTCTTTCTAGTGTCCGTTCTGTTGCCAGCTACTCCCATGCTCCCCCAGTCTCTGTCTCTCTGAAACCTGGTTCCGCCCTCAGGACACTGACTGCCCTTGTTCCTTGGGGATGAAGCTGATTGTTCTGCTCAACAGCTTCTCCGTGTGGTGAGAAAGGAGGCTGGTGGCCACTCCACTCCCATTTTTGCAGCTAGTGATCCCAAGGGAGAAGTGTCCTCTTTCTCCAGAACTTACAGGCCAGTTTTCAGAGAAGGACACTAGCTGGTCCTGCTTGGGCTGGTCCCTGTGCCTGAGCCCATCCCTGTGGGGGGTTGATGGGGTGCCGGGATTTGTCAGCCTCCACCAGGTACCCCCTTCTGTGGCTGCAGACAGGTGGGTCCAAGAGATGAGTCACCTAGGCGACTCGTGTGTGGTGAGTGAGAGGATGTCCTCCAGTGGAAAGAGAAGAGTTGGGTCAATAAAGCAGCATCTGTCCACCGTGAGGAGAACTGATGGGTGAGCCAGGGAGTGAGGCACAGACAGACAGACAGACAGCACAGGAGCAGACCACCAACACCTGATTCCCTGCAGAAGGGGCGACAGTGCTTTCGGGCGTAGCGTCCCTCTTGCTGCCATCTTCAGCAGAACAGAAATGAGGTCCCGTCTCCTCCTTAGTCTTTGTTTCTTGATGGCTATAGCTGTGAGATTCTGGGTGGAGGGGAAATGATAGTATTAAGGTTATATTAACATTTTAAAAATAGGTAAATTGCTGAAAAAATAGTGTATCGAAAGTCAATAACAAACCCAGCCATGCTGGAAATGTCCAAATCACTCCTAAGGAGCTTACGGAAACATAAAATCATGCATTAGATATGGCCAATAGTGCAGATTTTCCTGTATATGACTACATTTTTTTCAGTGCATGAAAACCAAGGGAATGCATTGTCCATAAATTATCACCAGGCATCTGGCATACATCTGAATGCAAGTCACTACATGAGAATCAGTTCCTTCTCACTACACCGAGCCTCCCCCCAGCCATTTTCATTTGCCAAATTACTAAAAGACATTTTTAAATGTTGGGTTTTTTAAATTTTTATGTGGTACTTTAGTGAGAAAGGCAAATAAATTTAAATAGAATGTAGATATAATAATATGGGTACTTACTAACATTATTCTACTATTTCTTGATTCTTAAAATGCACTCTATAAAGCAAACTGTCCTAAATAATCATTAATGGACATGTTGATGGATACGTGCAAAGAGCTGTGTTTCCAAGGTGGTCTCATCATGTTTGAGTCGATGGATGTTTAAGTCAAGTAAGTTATAGATTATGACAGATGGTATTAGATTAGAAGAATTCTGTATTTCCTTCCAAACTTGCAGGCAGACATGTTCACACATTGATTCTTCATTCTTTAAGCATCCTGGGGCGGCCAGTGGTGGTGAATAGGACATGTTCCTCCCTGTGTGATGGTGGATGTTTCAGTACCTAAAATTGGAGGAGTCAGAATCGTATGTATTTGTGAGCACAGATCAAAGATTAAAGAAGAGATATGGAAAGAAATGCAGGAAGAACAGGGATTGACAAGTATACAGACTCTAGAATTGTAGTATTATTTTGCCCAAGTTTTGGTTCAATAAACAGTTTAATATAAGCTTAAAACCCTAAGACTAAGGCATGTGGTTCCTCCTCTAATCACATCCCACTTGGGCTGGATCGGGCCCCACCAGGCAACCTGCAGTAGGACGTGTCCTTGTAGGAGACCTGCAGTAATAAGCACTCTAAATCCAGACAACACGACGGTGCGGCAGCAACACTAGACAGCAACCAATGACCTGAATTGTTGTTTCTGCTTCCACGATTTAATAGCCATGTAATTATGGGCAGAGCACTTACCTTAAGCATTTCCTCGTCTAAAAACATGTGGGTGTCTGGCCAAGTGCTTGCTAAGGCTCCTTCCTGTTCTAAAAAATTCCATTCTTCTACAAAGTTTAAACCCAAAGCCTAATTTTCTAAGCAACAGACCTTTGGGGCTGTATTATTTTAATTAGCAGATTGATTGGACAGAAACTATATGTGGAGTACTGTGCCAGAAACTGGAAGGTTAAAACTAAGTTTGCTGGACTCACACCTCATCGCTTCTCGCACTTTGGTGTGGGGCTCCAGCCCTCCCAAAGGATTCTCGTTGCTTCTCTTATTATCCTCCCTTCCTTGCTTCCCTCCACTGCCTTGCCCCTCACCCACCGGCAGCACTCCCACCTGTAGTTACCTGCGATTTTCTGCAGTGCAGCACCTGCACGGGCCCAGCTGAGTGTCGCTAGCACAGACATGCATCCTGCTGACTGGTTTTACGTGGGATACTCGGACACAAGCATCCTATTTGCTCAGGGTGGTGGAGCAGCCCTTCAACACTTCCATGGGCCTGTGACTATTCTCACCCTCTCCTCCTGCCTCAAGCGCTCACGCCCTCCTCCACGGACCTCACTCTCAGGTGCTGTGTTAGCTTCCCAGGGCTGCTGTGATGACATACCACAAACTGGATGGCTTAAAAAGACAGAAGTTTATTCCCTCCCCGTTCCAGAGGCTGGAAGTCTGAAATCAAGGAGTCTGCTGGCCCACGCTCCCTCCTACGGATGCCTCCAACCTTTGCCTCCATCCTCATGCGCCACCCTCCGTGAGTCTCTGGCTCTTCCTTTAGAGAGCTAGTC
Source organism: Cheirogaleus medius (assembly GCA_008086735.1). Taxonomy (NCBI): domain Eukaryota; kingdom Metazoa; phylum Chordata; class Mammalia; order Primates; family Cheirogaleidae; genus Cheirogaleus; species Cheirogaleus medius. The sequence goes on along the minus strand of VBSM01000605.1, from coordinate 4,804,335 downwards.
CTGTGGGATGAGACTCCACCCCAGTGACCTCTTATTAACCTGATAGCATCTTCCAAGACCCTATTTCCAAATAAAGTTCCATGCAAAGGTACTGGGGGTTAGGAATTGAACACACCTTTCTGGGGAACATGGACAGGCTGTGCATTTTTGTTCCCTCTGCATAGAATGTTCTCTCCTAGATAACCACCAGGTTATCAGGGAAAAAAGCCAAGGGCTCTTCACTGACCTACAAGGAAGGACAATGCCTGGTGCCACGTTTCCTCTGCCACCTTCTCTCCAAACTCCCCGCCACTCCCCCTCTCCAGGCACACCTCTTCTTGGGGCCAAGGCTCAGCCTGGACACTCCACCCTGAAGTCTTCCTGCCTCCTGTCTCCTTGAGGCTTTGATCACATCTCCTGTCACCTCATCTTATCTCCTTTACCCTCTTCTACTTTATTTTTCATAACAGCAGTCACTTTCTAGCTTGTGATACAAACTGTTTGTTCATTATTCCTGCTGTTTGCAAAACATCTCCCATTGTTAGCATTCGAGCTCCGTATTGCTCCTGTCTACTGATACACTAATTTTCTGGAACACAGTAGGTCTTCAATAACTGTTTAATCTATCTATGCTTATAACAACTCTTTCCAAACATTTTTTTTAAGTAATCTGTCAAATATTTTGGGGGTCACCTTGAAAAAATTGCTAGTCTCTATTTTTGCTCAGAATGTTGTAATGAGTCACAAATTAGGTATAGAAAATAAGTTCTTTAGTAAGAAAAATAATATAAAACAAATGTCAAGATATTAAGCCAGAATATATTATTTTTATCAAAAGTTAATTAGCTGGTATATTTCAATAATTAAAATTATAGGAAAAATGTGGGACTATTGAAAAAATTTTTAAAGTCCATAATACCCTTTTTATGACTAGAAACAACACTGAGGGTTGAGGGTTTTTTTTGAAATTTCTATTAGTGAAATCAACATAGAATGCTATACTCTTGGTACTTACTAAATATGCATCAAATATTCATGCATCTGAAGACACTTTATTAAAGCATTTGTTTATTTTTCAAGCTAAGTATCATTGAGACTATTCCTATTATTAAAAACATTGTTAAGAAAATTTCTGCAGCTTGTTACATTATACACAGTGTCAGTAAATACTTGTTGGTCAAATTTCAAATATGAAATAAAACTTGGAAAAAGTAGAACATTTAGCATCTGTAAAATTATATCACATTAAAGTATTGCCAGAATAAATGGATTCCTGTAGGGAAATTTTGTCTCTTGTGGATTATTTGAAGTAAATGTATTCAATTGACTAAATAAAGGATGTGGTTAAAAAGTAATTAGGAGTGACAGTTTCTTTTAAACAACATTCCATGTGCAAGTAAATTTAATAACAAGATTTATATAAATATATTAAAACATTCTAATTTGAAGTGATTTAGCATTAGTCATAGTGATGATAGCATGCACATGAATGTACTTTTCAGCCTAGAAAACCACACTAATGCATAGGTTATAGAGTATAAAGTGCAGCTTTGGGAAGATGTTGCTTTATTAGACAAAATGTCACCCAAAATAACAATGAAATAAAATACATGTATTTGATTCACTTATATTTGTAGTGGTTGGAGACCCCCCTCACACCCCTAACATCTGAGTCCTTGAGTGGAAACCATCTTCCTGAGACACAGGCAAGATGAACCAAGTGCAAACCTGCTTAAGAGGGTTGATTTCAGTAGAAAGGATGGAGCCACATTTATAACACAGACATTACCTGGGTGAGATTGGTCCTGCTTGGTTCAAATTTAGGAGTAGTGGTCTATATTTGTCCAATGTTTACAGTGAAGAATAAGGTTTTTCCAGTAGAGACATTTAAAATTATATCATAGGTACTAAATTATATAATAGCATTTTCACAGAAATGTTGTTGGCCAATATAGCCATACCTGAAAATCCAAGCAGGAAATTTCTTGTTGAATATTCTAGCATGTTGAAAGACAGGTTTATCTTGGGAAGCTCTTTAAATTTAGACATTTTACGCCATTCAATAAATAAGCTAATAGTATCCAGAAAAAGAAATTTAAAGGCATCATTTTGCTTTACTCATCTGAGGCCAGTTTCTCCAAATATGTGTATTTCCTCCTATATTTCTGTTTGGATCATTCTGCAAGTGACACTGAATCAAAGTAGAAACACATCGTTAACCAATGACAGCTTCGCCTGCACAGTGAATGAATTATTTACTTAGGTGCGCATATATGCAGAATCTGTCTCTGCACCTGAGTAATAAATGTTTGTGGAATAGATAAAGCTGGGTATGGTCTTTTCATCTGATGTTGTGGTGGTTGGTGAGAAAGAACTTACAGTCAAACATCATAATGGAATGGCAAAGCTTAGAATAGTCCATTCAGGCAGAGTTCAACACGTGGTCTGGGAACGTGGGAATTTAGGAGGCTGGGGCAATTCTCGAGGGTTAAACATGCCCAAATCATTTTAGCTCTGTGACCTTGAGCAAGTTAATTAATCTTTCAAGGCCTCAGTTCCTTCACCTATAAAATAAATATACTAATAATGTATACTGACACTTGTAATGCCAAGTGCATAGTTAGCACTATGCTTACCACATGGTAAGTACCCAATAAGTCATAATGCTTTTGATTTTATAGAATGAATAAATTCCATTTCTTACACACATATGCTAGTATTTTTAGAATTTTGAGATTTTAAATACACATTCATTTAATAGAAGTTCTGATTATATATGGGTGTGTGTATGTATATATATACACATACATATTAATATTAATCAATGGAGAATGAAGATTGATCTTATTTTATGGTGGTCTATGTAATTTTTGATGTTTTAAAAATGGTCCACATACATTTAAAACTTGAAACCCACATTGACATTTTATAATCACAGGACTGGAACCTGAAGTCCAAAGAGATTGAATGAAGAGCTCAAGGCCAGAGTCTGTCATAAGAAATTCAATATCCAGATTGCAGAATCTCTTTTTCACTACAAATTACTGGGCCTCTCAAGAGAGGGAAGATGGTACAGATCAATTCAGTCCTCACCTTAGAAAGCCCACAGGTGATCAGGGTTTTGTCTATTTTCAGATCAAAACTTGAAAAAACAGAAGTCATATTTTTTGTCATGAGCATATCGTAGGGTTAACGTGAGAGTAATGCTTTTTTAAAACTGAAAATTAATTGCTAAATTGATATTTTAATAATTGGGTCCACATGGATCAATAAGATTTGTCATAACGACAATGCAATTTTATAAATTAATTTTGTTTGAATAGGCAATATTATAGTTTAATCCTGATTTTAACATTTTTAATGTTTATCAGTGTTACTAAATTTTTTAAAGAAAATCCACCCTCTCGTGACTTCATTAACTGCAGCCTGAGTTTTATGGTAGGAGATGAATCATGGACCAATCAGAAAAAAAAATAATAAGCACACTTGTTGACAAACATTTTTATTATTGCCAGAACTCAATTGCTATAGCACTACTAAAGAGCTCATAAATCACTTAAAACTGTGTGTTCTGCATTTTCCCAAGAAATCTCCATGGAAAGTAACATAAATGGTGTGTAGCTTTTGATGAAGTATGCTGCTCTAGTTCCTAATGTAAGGTTGAGTTTCTCATTATTAAATGGTCATGTGCCAAGATAGTTGATGGCCTAATGGTCAATTAAATTTCAAATGAACTTCAAAGACCTGGATTAGTATAATATTTCCCTTTACTTTCAAATGTTTAATAATGATTTACTCAACTCTCTAGGAAAATTTTAAACTCACTTCATTTACAGGTAGTATTGGAGAATTATGAAATATTGTTTTCCAAAATTTTTTTAACTGAAGATTTTAGAATAGCAGATCTGACAATCATTAGAATGATGATACAATTAGAAGTAAGAATGGCCATGCCGAAGTGGCAAAAATGCAATATCATTGTTGCACTATTGAATATGTTTTAATTCAGCTTCCTTGTTTCAGATGTCTAATTTGTATGTCTCAGAGGGAGCAGCTCTATGTCTGCATTTTGTAACACAGGCATAACTCTTACAATAAATGTGCTGACAGGCATGAATCATACAATAAATGTAAAGAAATGGTTTTCAAAGGAGTAATATTAGGAAACCACTTGAAAATTCTAGTTGGGTTTTCCCATTATCCTATTATGCTACTCAATTTACATGGACCTTTAATACCGATGGAAAAGTACCTAGATTTCCTACACCTCCAAACAAACCAGTGGAGGAAGAGTTCCCGACTCTACAGTCAAAGCCCCACAGTACGCCCCCTGCTTAAGTTCTGCGATCATAACAGGGCTTGTGTGTGACACTGAAAAAGTACCTAGAAAATTTTGTACTTTTAAAGTTGAAAAACTCTGAATTTCTCCTCTAAAATAATCTTTTTAAAAATCCATTTCAAGAGGTCTATCCCAAGTTCCAACTAAAAAAGAGATTCCAGAGTTCTTTCAAAAAACTTTTTATTTTGACATAACTATAGATGAACAGGAAAATGCAAAAATAATACAGAGAGAGGTCTAACCCACTTTGCCCAGTTTCCCTCAGTGGCTACATGTTATATAATTGTATTGTACTCTCAAACCCAGGAAATTCACATTGCTACAACGTGTATATAGTTCCTCCTCTAGCATCTGTGCAGATTCCTGTGCAGGACTAAGCCATCAACAGCACCTTCTCCTCCTGCTACCCCTTCATAGTCACACTGAGGAGGGAAAGTGAGATTGCAGGCCTCCAAACTGCACCTCCTCGCAAGTGGCACGATCGTATTTCTTACGCCATGGCGCCATACTGCTCTGACAGCTGCGGTGCCATGACTTACCCTGACCCGTGTAATTATTCTATCTATAGTATTGTGAAAGGAAAGCCCTGTCTCTGATTCACACAGACAGTTAGAAAGTATTACTCTGGGGGAAACTAGTGAAAGCCCTCTTGCACTGGGTAGGGGACCTTGACTTTGAGAAGATTCCAAGGTACAACTTGGGGGAGATGGGTGATGGTTACAGCAGGGTAGGAGGCTGGTTAATGAGACATTTTGTTGTTTGGGGTCCCCAGGCCCTGAAACATGTGTATACCAATATAAAAACCCCAGCAGATTATCTGTATTGTTATCAGCATATGTACCAAACCACCAGTTACCCAGTGCCATTAAATGAAGTTTTCCCTCATGCGAATAACTTCTCTGGATCAATAAAGGTGAATCCTTTGACACTGGTATTTTAACTTGACCATTTAATGGAAAGTTTTCTAAACTGAAATGCAGCTCTCTTAGCTTCTTAAACTAGCTGCCCATACTTAACTGAACATTACTTGTCAACATAAGATGTATTAGAAAGAACACCACTCCAATATGTTTTTTAAAGAGATTGGTCCTAGTGGTATTTTTATTTTCAATGAGTTGGGTTACTGAACAGCAGGCTTGAACTTCAGCAATCTCTTTGCTCTACATGCTTGTTATTTTCATCTAAAATGTCTTACAACTGTCTAGAACCATCTAGAATGACCCATCCTGGGCTCCCTACCCAACTCTTGCTCCAATCAGAGCAGCTTTTCTTTTATCTTTACTATTCTTTTGTAATCTTAGAGATAAGCCTAAGATTTTGTTTGAGAACAGAATCTGCTGAAAAGAAATAATTTGAAAACCAGTGGACCAGACCGTCTCTCTATGAGTATGTGATGTGACTCTACTTTGCTGTAAGGTAGGATTCACAGCCAGACTGCTGAGATTTTCTACTCTAAAGATTTCCCCAGTAGATGTTCTAGCTGCTCATCATTCTCCATTTATCTCCTGTGTTTTTCTTGATTTCTGGTGGGAACGGGATTCCGGCCAGCGGCAGTGGTCCAGTCCCAGGCTTTTCCCTGAATACTGATTTCACTAGGAACAACACACCCTGGGTGAAAGGAATAGTTCTCTCTCACAGGGTGAGTAGAGATCTGTTGATAAACATGTAGCTGTAGTTCAAATCAATTCAGATTTCCTCCCCCCGCCAGAAATGAACAACTTGAATGAACAGTCAGGAAGTATCCAAGATTTTTTTTTTTCAAAAATTCTCCACATAAGCATACAGCATACAGTGGAATGAGGAAACACCATTGTTGGTCAGGGTAGGGAAACATAGATGTCTTTCTGTAAAATTAATTAACAAATTACTGGTTGATGTAACATTCCTTCAATTGATCCTCTCATCTCAGGACAAAGCATGTGCTCTATCGCCATCTGTGCCTGTGGACTCAGCGGTATTATTCACATAATCATCCCTTTCTTTCTTTCTTTCTTTCATTCTTGCTTTCTTTCTTTCTTTCATTTTTTTTGGTCTCAAATGAAACAACTTCTTCTTCCAGCTCCATTTCCATGTTTATCAATACAATGGAAACAAACCATGTGCCTAATCATTTAAAGAATATTTTTTTAACATTATCTAATGAAACTTTTATTTATTTATTTATTTTTTATTTCAGCATATTATGGGGGTACAAATATTACGGTTACGTACATTGCCCATGCCCCCGTCACCCCTCGAGGCAGAGCCTCAAGCATGACCATCCCCCAAACGTTGCACATCTCACTCATTATGGAAAGAATATTTTTTAATCAGGCTCTTTGGGTGGTTTAATCAAAAACCCACACTTTTCCCCCATTGCCACCAAAAGTGCATCATACTCCTGAGGACAAAACACCAAACCAGAGTTTGCTACAACTTGTTCTAGATGTTATATTTGTAACAGAATCCCAGGCATATAATAATAAAAATTACGTCTCTGATGCTATGGTGAAATTAAAGTCTGGCATGGTGCCTGGATATTGGATCATATGATTATATTTCTTACAAAATTCTTCTGTAATATTTCAAATTCTAAGTAACACCCTTATCCATGGCCAAAACAATGAAGAAATACTGACAGTCAGGAAAACCCATAATGGAATCCACCCTAAGCAAGTACCAATAGAATAACTCTATTTTTATTGCATAAGCCTTTGGTTCTGATGAGATCACTCACTGAAAATAAAAATTATGGTATGACCAGATAGGAAAATAAATTGTCCATCTGTGATTTCACTGGCCCTCAGTAAGCAGTAGGCACAGGGGTGACATCTTGGGATGCTCTAAAGTGATTAACTTTGTCAACCCCCAAGGGTTTCATTTTCTGGCTCCTTGAAGATTAATCAATATCTGAAAGGACAGAGTTTTGTAAATTTTCCTACTTTCATTGCAAGACTTCAGACCTTTTACCAAATTTTTTTCCATCCACTTTCCAAGCCAATGACAAAACTATTCTATGGATACGGATGATGGGCCTTGCACTCTGATCCACTTTGAGGCTGTCAAGGGATAAAAAATGTGTATTTATCATTTTCCTTCACCACATTATAGAGAGCATCCTTGACATTATATATTAGGTCAGTTTTATAAATAATGGAATTATTCAGAGTTGCATGATGTCCATCAAAGACTAACCATCTAATCAGAAAACAATAATGGTCAACATTGGGCAAACAGTTTAAGCTGCAATTTTGTAAAGGATGGACTTGAGACTCACTATGCCCTGTGCCTTGTAACTGGAGCACACTGCTCTCTGAGTCTACCACACACTCTGCTCTGCCTCTGTTCACATGCTCTCCTGGCTAATGGCCTGCACCAGCTTCCTCAGGACTATTGTGTGGGTGCCTTAACCATATACCCAGGGCTTTCCAGCTGATAACCTCCATCTGATTACACTTATTCTGCCTACAGGTGTCCCCCGTGCAGAACCTGAGCAGAGGCAGCACTTGGACCCAGGGCAGGTGGAGACAGGCATTTAGGAACTCGGGTTTCCTGCAAACATGAGGAGGCAGGAACAGTGGCCATGAGGGAATGGAAGTGAGAATGATTTATTTAGGCAAGAATGAATGCTTGGCAAGAGCCTTCAAGTGACTGGTGCTGAAACCAGAGAGAGAAAGCTGTTACTAGTGACGCTCGAGAGGAAAGGAGCGGCTTGTGGGCTGATGCCAAGCTGTGGCCCCTCTCCTGACATCCTCTGAACAGCACCAGCCTTCCTGGCTGTGTGTCTCCCCTGCAGCCCCTGCTCCATTCCAGCCACACGGGTTCTGCTCTCATCCTGCTTCCCTAGTCGGAAGCGTTGGCATGTGTTGGGCGCTCACCCTGCACTGAGCACTGGGACATGTTGCACACTTTGCCTAATGGAGTCTTGGAGACCATCTCATGAAGAAGTAAAATTATTAATCTACCTTCACAAAAGTGGAAACTGAGGCTCAAGAGTTTTGCAATATATCTATGGTCTCAGGATTGCTAAGGAAGTAGCAGAACCAGGAAAAGCAAGTCTGATAACTGAGCTGAAGTTCAAACAATTCCCTAGACTGCCCCCCTCCCCCATATTCTGAGGTTTCCTCTGAGGCTTCCTTAGTCCCTGGGTCAAATACACTGAACATCATCAGCTTCTTTGGCGGCTGGCACCAACCGTGCACTTCCTGCATCCCTTGAACACAGTGAAGTCTAAATACTCTTCTTTGTAGCCTTTCTGTATCCAGACACCCAATAACCTCTGTTTCTCAACAACTCTCAGCAATTAGCTAATGTCACTCTCATGCTTTTATAAATAGATATTCATATAAAATTATGGAATAAATTTCTCATTTCTACCACAGGACAAAAAGTAACCCATGAATTTCTGACATTTTTGCATTCAAGAGTATTCTTCTTTCTAGACATTAATAATGATTACAAGCAGAAGAACTGGACACCAAAGAAATGAGCAAGTCAAACGACAAAAGTACAAACAGACCTTCGCTGGCTGAGTGCTCTAAGGGCTGTGTTCCTTAATTTGCTCAGTTTGTAGACATCTCACAAACTCATACCCTTACAACATACTGAAAATATTTGGTATTACGTGCTTGTAGAATTAATACATTTATTCCCAACATAATTTAGCATCAAAGTGAAAGTGGAAATGACTCCATTAGCTGTTTTGAAGTCTTATTTCAGAAGCTTCGAGGAAATTAGCATTCCAACAAGAAGAAAATTTAATTTGTATAACTCAAATTGTATATATCATGTGAAATTTAAGAGGGACATAGATAGAGTGATATAATATGAATGCAGGATTGTATGTTATACTCAAAAACTTACCGTCAGGCACCATAAGGCAGTGCTCCCACTGCACCCACATTTTGGTGTTCAGTGCGGAAGGCACAGCCCTGTGGAGCAGCAGTTTTATTTATGGCCTTTCTGGAACATTCTACCATCTGAACATACACCCTATCTTCACTTTGTTGTGCTTTGCTCAATGCCAGAAACAATGTAGCATTTCATTAAAAATTGTACTAAGCTGTCACTCTAGCACATGGATAAGATCATGAAAGAATCGTAAAATATGAGGGTTGAAGAGTACCTTGTAGTCCATTTAATTAAGTTGCATCATTTTGTAGACACAGGGTGAAGCTCAGTGGCACTGCCTGACTTGTTTGAGGCTCTGGGCCTCACTGGAGGTGGGGCCAGATAGAGTGGGGAGGCACAGAACGGGGTGGGATGGGGACCAACGTGTGAATCACAGCTCAGCCTTTTTCTAGCTTGGGCTATTACCGGCCCTGGGCCCTGGTTTCCTTATCTGTATAACAAAGGTGCTATCTCTTTTACAGATATTGCACGGAATACCTTATGCAAAATGCCTGGTTTACAGAGGAGATACATAGAATGCTATTTCCCCCTTCCTAAAAGCATCTTCAGCTGGCAGATGTGACAGAACAGCCTGTCTGACTTCAGTCTTGAGTCATCCTGTTGTACCAATCAACTGTGTCACCATCAAGGTATCATCTTTCCTTGGGATGGAACACTTGGACCCCCTGGGTGCTGCTGCAAACCTTAAAAAGGTAACTGTGTAGCCATGTGGGGAAGGAAAGTGGTTGTCTTAGATAATAAGGCTCTGTGATTATTCCTGGAGAGCTGATCTTCTAGATTTACCTGAATGTATGACACCCCTCATGTCCCGGGTCAAATGTGTGTACAGGTTTCTCTGCCCACCGACAACTTATCTAGTTACAGAACACTCTGGTCTTTTTCCCAGATTGAGGTTCACAACTTTCTAACACTGATACCATCCCCCGCCTTACACCTACAGTGGCCGTGGAGATCTCTCACACCCTGAAGAGGAGCAAGAATCTTCTGGTTTTTCTGTGAATTAAGGGCTCCCCTCTCTCTGGATATTCAAAGAAAAAGGGAAAGTTTTAATCTGGGCTTAAACTTTCCAAGAGCCGAGGATTTTTTAAAATGCCCCTTCCTTCTTGGCACAAAGCAATTTATGTTCCTCTTAAGAACTTCTCAATCCGGGCCGGGCGCGGTGGCTCACGCCTGTAATCCTAGCTCTCTGGGAGGCCG
>VBSM01000605.1:4781636-4793830 GCA_008086735.1 Cheirogaleus medius | reverse complement strand
AAAAAAAAAAAAAAAAAAAGAACTTCTCAATCCAGAGAAAGATAAAAAAGAAAATTAAAATCATTCATAGCTGACCAACCAAAGATAATTGCTAATTTTTTCCACATTTTGGATCATAATGTAATTGAGGTTCTAGCACACTTTCTTGTTTAATAAACTATGTAGGGCCAGCTTTCCCCCCCGCCCTTAGACATTCTTGTAGTGGCTGTGGCATGACATACTCAGTTTTGGCAAGGCATATACCAACATAAAAGACATTTTATGGAACTAAAGAAAGATCAAAATAAAAATCAGTGCACTAATTGGATTAATTTTACTGTGGAAGAATTAACTTAAGCAACCAGGCTTTGGTATAATATGAAATTTTCAGGAGTATTGTAGGCAAAATCTCCATGACTATTAGGTTTCCAATAATATCTGCTATGTGACTTAGATAATGTAATAGACTAATATACAAGTTAATCTAAAAATGTCAGCCTCTTTTTATAATTAAGAGAACCAATATCAATAGAACAAAGGCACAGGAAGCATTTTTAAAAATATAATTATGGAGGAAAAGAAGCATTTAAGAGAAAATAGGAAGAGTGTTTAGGAATGATTAGCCTAAAATTGGAGAAAATAAAGCCACCATTGTGAGTGGCATCTACTTCCTGTGGTGCAGGAATCAAGAGATTAACTGAGCAAGTGTGGTTGCTATGCACTGGCTGTCAGTGTCTATTTCCTGCGGGGTGATCCCTGCGCTCTTGTCCATCTTTTGAAAAAGGACATTTATTCAATACCTGGACTGTGGCAGGCAACTCTCTGGTGCTGACACAGAGATGCTCTCAAGGACTCAAGGGTGGTGGCACAGGTGGGTGATAAACACTTGTGGTGCCTGGTTACATCAGACATTCCCTAGGTAGTTTTTGGAAGCACAGAACAAATTGCACCAGACTGCACGACAGGAGTGGGGACATTTTCACTGAAGTAGTATCTGAACCGTCTCTCAAAGAATGAGGCACTCAACAGCCGGGCAGGGCAAAGAATGGCCAATTTCTGGAAAGTCAAAGTAAATCAGCATTGAGTGATCGCACATGTGGTGTGCATGCCTAGCACTTTTCCGAGGAGGAAAAGTGGCAGAGGAGGACAAAAGTGAAGTATAAATCATCCTTGGGGTCACCAAGTGACATCCCTCATGGTTTAGCCACCCCCTCACTTCCTTTTCAAAAATATTTAAAATCACCCTTTTGGGAAGGACTTATAGAGGTTGAAGAACATTTCAGGGCCAATCTTGGTTGCACATGCATCATTTGCAAATCTGGTCCAAAGCTTTCTTCTCTCCATTGTGCATCTAAGAGTCACTTGGAACAACTGCATGTTATTTTATTTCACCTCCCTCTCTATTCTGAGGAAAGTTCTTGCTTATTCTGGGTGGTGACGTTGACTCTGCAGCCACTTTACAGCTGTAACTTGAGAAGTGCAGCTGGCCAGGGTCCTCTGTGGCTGCAGACCCCAGAACTGCTCACCGTGCCCACTCAGGACCGCTTTCTCTGTGTGCTGTGAGAGTTCTTTCTGAGCGTTACTAGAGCCAGTACAAACATATTTTAATATATAATACAGTTTTGTTTTTGTTTTTGTTTTGCCCAGGAGAAACCATTTAGATGGGCTCTCTTTAGATACTTCTACTTGAAGGTGTCATCGACCACACCCACATACCCCAAAATATCGATACTGGTATTTTGTCACAGCTTTGCCCCCACTACAGTCACATAAAAAAGCCATTTACTAGGTGTCCAGAGGTATACCACATGGATCTTCTCTTAAGAAAACTGGAAACTAATAAAGCAAACAAAAGGCACAAGATAATGCCCAAGAGGTAAATTGAGGCAAAATAAAGGTGACTGGCTGGGTGGTCATTGCTCACAATCATGGCTTGATGATTGGGAACCTACACCGGGAACCCTGGCATTACCCCTGTGTCCTGTTGTTGGTGATGGTGAGGGTTGTGAGTTATCTAAAATTACCCTTCTGGGGCATGTGATGGCTACTGTGCATCATACAAAGTCCTGCACCTGTGTTCTTTGCTCAGATGAATCTGGAATAAGGAATAATGTGGATGGTATCCTGGCCATGGCCGAGGTCACGTACACACATGGTAATGTACGAGCCTACCTCAAAACAGAGGTTAGTGCCCTTGACATGGTAAATATACCCTTGTTCATCCTCCTTACCCTTAACTATAAGTCTGCTGTGTGTCCAAATGAGGTCATAGATCCACAAATCTTCTCTGTTCCCCCTGCCTGGCTTCTGAGAAACTGCACTGCAGCGTAGGGGAAACCTCTAGCCAGCCTTCACCTCTGAGGGTTTCCTAAGCTTTAACAAGCATGGAAGACTCCAGAGATTCTTTCCAGCTTTGGTATTACATGAGAAGATGAGTTAGAAATGTTTAGTGTTGTAGCTTCCTCCAGAGTGTGGTTGCCTTTGGAAACGGTCCCTTACAGAATGACTGATGATTGATCCCAGGATCTTGCCTGGTGTGCACAGAGGTGCTGTGAGATGTCTCCACTGGGGGCAGGTGCAACAGGAGACACCTGCCAGGCTCCTCGAGGGCTGCAGGGAGAGCCACCATGGGGGCCATCCACTGGGCACTGTCTAGAGTCGAGGAGAGCTTTCCTCTCCTCTCCCTTCTTTTTGGCCTGGTTAGCTCCTACTGACCCTCCAGACATGGCCTTGTCCTTAAATCCCTTCTTCCACAACTCCTTTCTCTGCATAGTGCTTACCATGGTCATAGGCTCACCCCTTTTGCCAGGTCTCTCAAGAGCAGGACATATTCCCTCTGGCGTCCTTTGTCCGTGACAGGGCTGAGCACTGAGAAGATTAGCCAGAGGCCCTGCCCACGGGGCAGTGGCCAAGAGGCACTGTCCCAGCTCCTCCTGGCAATGGTGAAGGGCCACTGCAAATGGAGGGATACGTTATTACTCAATATCTGCGGTTTACTCCTGAGGGAAAAGAAACAGCCCATGGTCCACTCAACATCAGGACTGCGGTAGAAAGTGCGAGTTTTCCACTAAAGTCACTGCAAAGGGACAACAGAATCTCACTCGAAATCCTAGTGGAGTAGGAGAGACCAGGCCTGGCCAGAGCCCTGGTGGGCGGAGGGCCGGGGCAGGAGCTACAGGAGCAGAGTTGGCAGCGAGCTCAGTGCACCCCCCCAGGCAAGGGCCGAGTGCTGCTGGTGGGAAACTGCAGAGCCAGCTGAGGGGAAGGGTCAGGGGACCTCCAGGTGCCCCTGGGGGCACAGGGTGAAGACCCCAAGAAGTGCCAAGTTGCCAATGGATGTTGACACTTTTAAAAAAATCAACAGATCATATTTTTTAGGTTTACAAAAAAAATGAGTAGAAAGTGCAGAGAATTTTCACATATCTCCTAACTGTCCCCCCATTCTAGCAGTTTTTCTTATTTCTTAGTATTTTCATTTTCTTATTGTTGAAGTTTTGGATTAATGTGGTACATTTTTTACCACTGATAAGCCAATATTAATACATTATTATTAACTGAAGCCCATAGTTTACACAAGGGCTCCCTTCTGGGCTGTGTGCTGGGTTTTGACAGGTTCATAATGACCTGTGTCCACCGTTGCAGGACCACACAGAGCAGCGTCGCTGCCCTAAGAACACTGTGCTCCGCCCGCCCATTCCTCAGCCCTCTCCCCCAACCCCTGGCAACCAGTGATCTTTTTATTGTCCGTATAGTTTTCTCTTTTCTAGAATATAATGTAGGTGAAATCTCACAGTAGGTGGCCTTTTCAGATTGACTTCTTTCACTTAGCAACATGCATTTAAGTTTCCTCTGAGTCTTCTCATGGCTTGAGAGCTCATTCCTTTTCTTCACTGAATAATATTTCATTGTATGGATGTGCCACAGTCTGCTCATCTGTCTTCATTTTTCAAATGAAGAACATGACAATTTTGGGGGAAAAAAGCAAATGCTTTCTTCATCTATTAATTTTCTTTCTTTTGTTTTTCTTCTTTACTGCCCTGTTACAAAATAATAAAATACTCTAAAGGTGACGATCCTGGAAGTTCCTAAGTGGTGTGGTCTTCAAAGTATAAATTCATCATTAGTTAGTCCCTTTTATAGCCAGGAGTCTGCCTGAGCATATATATAAATACTCTGTGACCTCGTGTATTAAAAATAGCGTGGTAGGCTAAGTCCTGAGTGCTCTCTCACAGGGACAGTTTGGAACACTCCATCTAATTGCTGCATTTCATTTTGCAAAAATGCTCCAGGGTATGAATCATTAAAGTCATTTTATTCACCACCCATGCTCCTAATACCAGTAACAGTGGACTTCATGTTAGGCAGTTGGAACCTTGGTCCCTAAAGGAATCTTAAACACCCAGGTCCCCAGTGCTGAGCCGTGAAGACGGTAAACAATTGAGACGCTTGTTGAATAACACCTACTTTCTGTGCCTGACAAGCTGGCACTTAGCCACTTTCTACCTCGTGTTAGGTTTTTATTTTAAAATATTCAACACTTTTTTCTGCAGTAAAAGATTTGAGGTCCTTTTGTAAAAACCATTTGAATGACATTCACTTAGCAGTTGTGTTACTCAGCTGACTCACAGGGAAGACAAAATGGATCACAAAACGTGTAAAATAATAGCAGGAATGATCCCACATGATGCTTGGAAAGGACTCAGCCCTTCCCCTGTTTGGGAAGGACATGAGTTATGTATGGTGCCAGGAGAGACCACTGGGTGGCCTGGAGCCCACCCCAGATGACAGATGTGAAACTCAAGACAGGAAAAGGGAAGCCCAGTGCAGAGGCTAAGGCCGGCAGGTGGCCGGGGGCCAGGAACCTCCAGCTGGACGCAGCAGGAAGAAAGAGCAGATAAGTCTGCCCACTGCGTCAGCTGGGCACGCCTGCCAGGATCAGAGCTAGACTGCCCCTTCCGCCGGCCCCCCATGCCACACGAGTATGTAATATGCCAGCCCAGGTGTTGCAGCCCCACACTCCTGAGCACGAAAATGTCGAGTCAGTTGGCACTTGACCAGAGATTTAAGCAGGCCATGAAAGTGTTTAAAAAAGCAAAAGGGTAGCCCATCTTCAATTATCCATGATGATGAGGTAGCAAGGCTGAACGCAGGCCACAGAATAGCAAGGAAACTAACACTTCTCAGTGCTCTCTGGTGTTCTTTATCTCTTTGGTTCCTCTTCTACTAACTAGCAGGAGGTCATAGTAATTCCCATTTTTACTGAGAATGGGGTTGCAGCTCAGAGAAGTCAATTGACCCATTTAAAGTTGCACAGCTAATAAATAAATGCCTGGAGCTACAATTCAAACCAGGTTTGTCAACTCCAACCTGTTCTCTTTCCATTGTCCCACACCGCATGAGGACAAACTCTATTGCTACAATGTATCTAACTCATAGCAAACCTCTCCAAAATTAAGAGGCTACAATTCCAACTTCTTTTTTTCTTTTTCTCTGAATGTTTATTGAAAAGACACAAGAATTTAGGGGACAGCAAAGTCAGGCAGCTAAAGAAAACCAAGCAAAACTCAAAAACTGCATGAGTGTTTCCTAAAATACCAAGAATTCTTTAAGATCTAATCGCTTCTCTTCGTGCCAGCTGAGAACACATTTCTCAGCGTCTCTTTGTGTCCTCTCCTAAAACTTTGTTTCTTAGTGGACTTGAGGTGGTATCAGACTTGCCCCAATTAAGTTATGGGTTTATTTTGTTATTGAAAACTTCCTAGTCGATCACCATGGACACTTGATGCATCTTAAGTTAGTTGAGGACATTAAGAGTTAGTTATAAGACGTAACATTTTACTGTGGTGACAAGGTATACTGATGCTAATTTTGACCTACTTCCAGATACAAAGAAGCAGCCTCTCATTCTTTAATAAAAATTGCTGGTTTTCACTGATATGTTATTTTTTCTCTTGGGAGGTAATGAATGTATAAACCTGGATGAAAATTCCAGGACAAAGGCCATTCACCATCTTTAGAAAAAGATGAAAGTGTCCCGATTTACCGTGTTGGATACGAACCTGCAGCAGATCGAGCTCCTCTATACTTGTGAACCAGGAAGCAGTATGTGGCAGTAGGCGTAGGCGCAGCGTGGAGCGTAAATAAACTTCACAGGAGGTAGGAGAGGAGAGACAAGACCAGCTAGTGATTCTGAGGCATCAGAGAGATCCGACACAGAGTGGAAGCTGAGAAAATAGGCAGGAATCTCCTCCTTTTAATGTTTTAGTTATAAATTTATACACTTTATAGAAATTAGAAAATACACAAGATAATAAAGAATAAAAATTAAGGATGATTGTATGGGCTATTTTTCTTTAATTAGGTAAAAATGAGGTGCAGGGCATTCCTGGTGAAGAGAAAGGCATTTCTGGAAGTCCAGAGACAGGATGGTGGGTGGTCCTTGCTGACAGCTGTGTGGGAAATTAAGCCACTTATTGACCACTGGGATGGTGCTTCAGCTGGTATTTTGGAGGGTCTCAAGTGCCAGGAAACAGGTCGGACTTCACTTGATGTGACAAGGTGGTGTGTGTGGGGATGTCACTGGGGCTATAGGGAGGCTGTCGGCGTGTGCTTCAGGAAGCTGGGCAAGGGCTGCGTGATGCGGACCTGTGAGAAGACCAGCAGGCTTGTTCCAGGGAGGCGATTCCCCCAAGCTCACAGATAGGGTGAGATGAGAGAGGACCGTCTTTCATGATAGAGCGATGAGAGATGAAGAGCGATGGGCTTTTCCTTTCTATGAGGATTGAGGAAAAACAGTTTCTTAATTTTCTGATTGCTCTTCAATCGTCAAAAGAGCAAAATAAGTTGTTACGATGTTGCTATACTTTGGGAACCACCAACAAAGTTCAAAAGTAAAATTGCAATATTTAAAAATCAGCATTAGTATATGACATTTATAGTAGATTATTTTGTTATTTGTTAAGAAATCATTTACATTTAGTGGAAT
The DNA here is from genome assembly GCA_008086735.1 of Cheirogaleus medius. Taxonomy (NCBI): domain Eukaryota; kingdom Metazoa; phylum Chordata; class Mammalia; order Primates; family Cheirogaleidae; genus Cheirogaleus; species Cheirogaleus medius. Next base: position 4,786,866 of record VBSM01000605.1, on the reverse strand, counting down.
TCTAAGGCGTGGGGATACTGTACACACCCACCCCACGCAATATTGATTGTTTCATTTGGTTTAGTTGTAATTCCCTTTCTGGTAATACTCTTCCTCATAATACCCTTTGCAGAAAATTACCTGTAGGGCTTTGAAGTTTACTCACTAATTAGGTAATAAAGTAAATAACTCTTGTTTATTTCATCCCGATTTTATTTTTAGTGTAAAAAACCAAACATTTATTTATTTTGATAAGTCCTTTTTTGGGCAATTCCATAGCTAAACATTTGTACAATAGTTAAACCTTTTCTATTTTCTGGACTAAAAGATGGAAAACTATTATTTTTCAATCAGTTTTGACTACTCTTAAGACAATCCATCACATTATTATTACCAAAAAGGACATATTGTTTAGTTTCACACAGGAATGAGCTTATGTAGTGACCAGCTTCAGAGTGATAGCATTTAGCTCTTTTCACAGACGCTGGAATGAAATTGTCAAACCAGCCTCTTTCTTTCTTTTTCACACCTGAAAAAAAATTGTGACTTGGCCACCTTTTGGTCACATGGTTATAATATATTCTTATTTAAAAAGGATGTGGGAACATTCCCAAGTGACACAGTGAACACAGCGGTGACCGCGAAATGATATTATTCATTACTGGAATATCGAGATAGCTATATAACAAAGGAGGACAGGCATGCATGTTATCAATTCCCTGAATCCAGTGACATTTCCAAACAGGAATAAATGTCAATAGTATAAGAAAACACTTCAGCCCTCAAAGTTTTGTTTTCTTTTAATTAAGGAAGAAAAATGACCTTACCACTTAGCTGAAGTTGCCCTCGGAGCTTCTTAATTTACTGCTGTGGGAGAGACAGCTCATTTTGCGGCTGTAATCTGTTTCTTACCCGATGGATATCCGGATGATGTTTTTGGAGTGAGCATGTGCGAAGTGGGCAGTCTCTACTTACTGCAGTGATTCCTTTCCTAGACGGAGGGTCTGGTAAGTTTGTTAGTAAAAGAGAATGCGTTTTCTTAAGTATAGAACCATAGTAAACCTTAGAGTTCCACATTTAAAAACAAAACAGTTTTGAGATTTTAACTCTTCAGCCATTCCTCTTCTGTGTTGATGTTTTCAAACTCTAAGGTAAACATGAACCACACACAAATATACACACACTCTCTCTTCACCTGTTCTGGTTGAAATCTATCAAAAGTGCTAACGAAAACCTATAGAAGTTGTCTTTATTTGATTTATCCTTTTGATTTTGTTCCTTAGGAGGGCTGTGTAGGACTCACTTGTTTCATTAATAAAATAGCATTAATTAATTAATAAGACAAGTAAAATTATTTTGATTCACTTTACTTCCTTTCCAGTGGGTCCTCCCCTTATTAGTTCTGTCTCTGGAGATGAGAGTACTCAGATGAACATCTCATGATTGTATTATGTATTTGTTGTTGCTCTGTGAAATACTCTGCAATCAGACAGCAGAGATACAGCAGGATAAAGTCTATCAGCATCCAATTTGCCAATTGTAACAATTAAAAATAGAACAGACTTTATAAAATATTATATAATTAATTATTCCAGTTGGTGACCTATAACACATATATGTTTAGATAAAAATCTGTGAGCTACAAGCCTTACGTTCAAGTTGCTGGGTTAGGGAGGTAGGACTGGGCTCAGGGAGGGATCAAGGAAGACCAGGGCAAGTCCAGCAGTCTGGGCTGGGGATTGCATGACAGAGCCTGTGTTACTTTGTCGACTGTGGAAATTGAAGGGGGCTTATAAGTGAGAGGGACGTTTCCAGGCAAGAGTTGTTATAACTCAGAGATTAGTTTTGTGAAAGGAGGGGAAGGAGCATCTTTGGATGGAGAAAGCCTTTAACCCTGCGTGTCCAGGAAAGCCCTGGAGACATGGCAGGAATGTACCCAGAGGAGCAGAGCAGGAGAAGGGCGGGTGTGAGGCCGTGTTGTGTGAACTGAAAGTGGCAACAGGAGATCCACCTGGAGATGACCTGCAGGCAGTTAAATATGGGGGGATTCTCCCAATACAGGAAAGACAAAAAACCCAGAAGCCATAAAAAAAGACTGATAAAGTTGATTACTTTTTTCTTGATAAAAATAACATGAAAGCCAAGCAAAACCTGAGAAAGAGAGCTGCAATATGTTTGATGCACACAATGTTAACTTCCTTAATATATAATGATATATTTTACAAATTAACAAGAGAGGAATGTGAGTGTGCTATTCATACTAGAAGAAATACAAGTGGCTTTTAAACACATGAAAAGTTGTTCAACCTCTCTTCTAAGAACTGAGCATTAGAGCCACAGGGGATCCCATTCATCTCTTAGGAGACTGGTGGAGATCAAAGTCTGAAAATACATTCTGTTGAAGAGGATGTGAGGAAATGGCACCCAGACTTAGTGGGAATACAAATCCATGCAATGTCTTTGGAGATCAATTTCAGATTTCCTATCATAGAAGTATATGTAGTGAAAGCACATATATTAAACTTCCATTTTTTAAATTTGTCTTATAGATAATTATTCATAGGGACACCAGACTGTATTTGAATTAACTGGAGACATGGAACAGTTTAACTAGATTTTATGTTAAAAAATAATTTTGACATATCTGGTTTATATGTGCATATACAATCCTCAGAAGACCTAGGAAGGCCCTGGGGTGGCAAGCGTGGATGGGAAGGATGTTAGTAGAAAAGGTGGGTAAGAACTCCTCAGTGAGCCGTGCCAGGAAACAGGGCATGGGGGTCAGAGGGAGGGCCGAGGATTTCCCAACAAGGGGGTTGAAAATCCAGAAGCCATCTGGGCATCTGGAGAGAGCAGGCTGCTCCGTCTACAGTGGGAGGAATTAAGGACAGGAAGCAGGAAGAGAAGACAGGAGCATGGGGAGCACGGGTGTGAATCAGACTTTGAGAAGTTAGGAATGAAACGTGAGGTGCTGATGGGTTTAAGGGATCCCTTCGTTTCATTTAATTTTAGTTTTGGTTTTACATGCAATGAAAACAGAGTAAGAGAACTGAGCAAGCAGGAGCAAAGGAGTGAAGAGGAGAGATGAAGGTGCCAGGGAGAATGACGAGAGGACGCTCCCCAGGAGGGGACAGGTCTGGACCCAGGAGACTGCAGGGAAAGTGGGATGACCGCTGGGTGGGCTGCTAGCTTTAGAAAGACAGTGAGGAGGAAACTTGTTGTTAGTAAAACATTCCAGTATTCCGAGATGGAAAAGAAGGCATGTGGGAGAACGATTTTGAAATAGAGAGAAGCTGGTCTCAGCAGAGGACTTGAGATCACCTGCCAAAGCCGAGGGGTTTCCTGAGGTCATTGCTTTAATTACACTTTAAAAATCTGCTGCTGAAAGAATTTCCCCCAAACTTTGGTTCTCTTCTGATTGCATATCTCAATTAATTAATTAATTGAGAAAGGAGAAGAAGCTGAAGAGAATATCCCTGTGAATAAACGCGCCAGGCCCAGGTTCTGCAGAGCAAGGCGCCGAGGACGGGAAAAGCGCTCTCCTTGGAGGGGCTGCTCCTCTGATCACCAGTGCGGCACACTGGCTCGATGGGCTCACTCAGGTTCATGTGTTTCCTTAACTACCAATTTCACTGACAATTAAAAAATCAAATAAATTGACTTCTTTAAATATCTGACTATCTGTAAACTTTAAATACTTTTCCCTTGTTAAAATGTTTGCAGGTGTATAAAACCAACAAGGATTTAGGGTGGGAAGTTTTGGAAAGTACCAAAAAGATATATAGAAGAAAAGAATACTTTACACACCACTTGTCAACTGTGTTTTAGATATACAGAAGTGAGGTTAAGAGTCCAACAGAAATAATGTATATGCAAACATCACACTCTCTACCCATAAGACATAATGTTCTTGGTTATGACTTCAATGTTTATTAATAAAAAGTCACAGTTTCTTCTTGCTTTTTAAAATAGAACAGTATTATCTCGATAGTCCAGGTGATATTCAAGCAGCAGCTGTGGTAACTGAGTTATTTGTTGTCGTGAACTTCTAAACATCTTTTTGGATTTGCTTTGCAGGATCTTTTGTGACCAAGGTTTCTAGCTGGTAGACAGTTAAGGATGTGTCTTCCCAGGACATCTGTGGGATGTCACCTTAGCATTTCTCAGGTGTTTCTCATCACCGGTCCTTGTGTTGGTTTGGGGTGTTCCCAAATCTTTCTCAGGAACATTCCTCAGGGAGGGCCAATAAGAACAATGTTTTCTGAGTTTCTCCAAGTTTGTAACACTTTGCGACTTTTATATTTGCTATGTGAAAGTTGTCAGAATTAAAATGGAGTCACTTGTTTTAAAAACCCCAACAAATAGAGCCGGGGAAGACCATAAAGAGAGGGTTCTCATGGGTGAACGCCTGATAACAAGAAGTGTCACAGAGGTCTGCAACATTCACAACTTTGCACAAAGGCCATTGCAACTTCACACACACATAAGCACACACACACACACACACGCAAACTTCTGTGAGGACATCTGCCCAGAAACTGCCTGTCCAGCACTGGACTGGCACCACCCTTGTTATTGATCCTTGTAGCCAAAGATAATAATTTCAAAACAAGTATGCAATCCTCCTCATTTTTCCTTTAAAACCTTTGTCTTCCTTTACCTCCCTGAATACGCACATAGTTTACTATGGCACATGTATTCCCATTGCAATGCCAATTCCCGTAGAAATACCATTTTCTTTTAGAGAATCTGCCCCCAGTTTGTTATTTAGGGTGACAGGCAAAATGCGAAACTTTTCACACACATGTTTTTTACGGGACATCATAAATATAAATATTACTCAACATTGCTGTTGAAAATTCTGAAGGCAATCTGGCTTTCTTTCTTTATTAATTGACTAATCTCCTTGCCTAGATATCCAAAGGACTTTTTTTTCTCTTTTTTCCCAAACTCGATAAATTTGTGGGACTGTGTCTTGGTCCTGCCGGCTCCGTGTGTTCTAGAACTCAGTGCTCCATTTCAATGTGTCTTTCTTTTTAACTCGAGAAAGATGGATTGAGTTATAGTCTTCAGTGTTTATTGTTTCTTCTTGGGGAAATTCTACTATACATATTTTGACATTTCTTTCCCTCTCATATAAATTTTTTAAAAGTTTCTTCCTTTTAATTTTTTATCAAGGCATAGTGTATTTCTTCTAATTTAGATCTCATTTCTAATATAATTTCTTTTTATCTTTTTCCTTTTTTTTTTT
>VBSM01000605.1:4764334-4781536 GCA_008086735.1 Cheirogaleus medius | reverse complement strand
GGTCTCGCTTTTGCTCAGGCTGGTCTCAAACTCCTGAGCTCAAACAATCCGCCCACCTCGACCTCCCAGAAAGCTAGGATTACAGGCGTGAGCCACCGTGCCCGGCCTATAATTTCTTTTTAATTTTAATTCTTTCCTGAATACTGTCACCACATTCCTGAGTTTTACTAATTCTGAGTTCTGTTGATCTTTAATGTCTTCTATTGTTTTCTCAATGTCTTTTACTTCATTTTGAAATACTGTGAGTTTCATTTTTCATCTGTTTTGTGGACATGTCTTACAGGTGTAGTCTCATTATCTGTAGGAACCTTATGTTGTTCCCTGTTTTTTTCTTGGAATACATTTGTATGAACTTAAACAGTGATCCTTCTCAGTTACTCACATTCTCCTGAGACTAGCTTTTCTGAATTTTTAGGGTGGAGAGATGGGCGTGAAGAGCGTTTCCAGCTTCCTGGCCCCAGCTCACCCTCTGTTGTTTTCATGAACCACCAAGGGTGTGGCTGGTCCTTGTTCACCCACCCCCAGCTCACCCCTCTCTCTCCCTTCTTCCTTCTCTCTCCCCTACTGTCTCTGTCCTGCTCACTTGGATTCTATCCCCAGCAGCTTCTTCACATGGACTTTGTCCTGGAAGGGAGCTCGGCTCCTCAGTCTGAGTGGACCCCCTAGTGCTCCCCACACACTGGTGTGTGGAACATTCTGCCTTCTCTGCTGCCCTTCTTGGTGGGGGTGCCACCAGCAAGCGTGGTGGGGCTTCCCAGGTTCTTGGGTCCTCAACCCCTGGGCTGTCCTGCAGGCTCCACGGGCCTCCTCCCAGATAGATGACAATGTCATTCAGGTCTCCTGGCTGTGTTGGTCCCTTTCTGGCACTTTGAAAGTTATGGGGGTGTCTTGTCACCTCATTTTGTTGCTAATGTTGTTTGCTTAATTTCTGTTGTGCTATCCCAGTTGTAGTGTGAATTTTTATTAGGGAGAGGGTGGGATTTCAAGATGATTCACAAACTATCCTACTGACAAAATGATAATACTAAATGTAACATATTTTACTATTTTAAAGAGTCAAATGAGAAAGTTATGTAGAGAATATGATGGAAAATTCAATATGGCATCTTGGCAAATTAAATATGATGCTAAATATGGGACTAACTCCCCCCCCTTTTTTTCTTTCAAGTTGCTTAGAATTTTTTAAATGATCCTCATCACCATTTAGAATATCAGCTAAGTCTTATTCACATGGAGGACTTCTCCAAGTTGGAGAATCAGTGAAGTCCAGCTGCAGGGGCAAAGTAACTTTAAAGAAGAATAAATGACCCCCCCCCCACACACCCCCGGCACTACTTTGCTATTTTCTGTCATAGCTAGACAACAAATACGCTTCTATGACACATCCTGAAGAGCACTGTGTTACTTTCCCCATTCTATTAATATAGACCAATTAAGTTAATGCATCCCCTGGCAGGTCTCGATTCCTGGAAGATCATATTTTACTGGACTTCTTACGTTAGCTTTCATCTTTACTAAATTAGAATTAAAGTAAAATCCATTATGGATATTACAAGAAGGGCTGCCTCTGTAAAGGGAAGAATATTCCCTCTCTCTTTTTCTTTCTTTTTTCCCCTAACTAGAGAGGGCTCCGTGCTATTGGGTAGGGGTCTGCAGTGGCGTCTCCTGCGAGGCCGTGGGAACTGGTGCACCCTTGAAATTCAGAAACTCTCATCAGCTTCTCTTCCAATTTTTATGCCACCAGTGCTGAGGTCCCACTGCTGGAGTGTCTGATTTATGGCAGGTCTCCGGCAGAGAGAGTCTGGTGTGTAAGTCTTTGCAGGTGAGCCTCCTGGACAGCCAGGGCTGAGAATCACTGGTCTCGAACCCAGACCTGGATGATGAGGCTAAGAAAATCGATAGACTTTCACAGATTGTGAAAGACCACAAATGTCTTCCTTAGGACTTTGGATCTTAGCTTATAGGTAATGGGGAGACATGTTTCTAATAAGGCAAATTACAGGATTATGTGTATTTTAAAAAAATAACAGGTAGCAGTGGCCTGAGACCAGAGGTGAGAGTCCAGCTGAAGGCTATTGAAGAGCTCACAAGACGAGTGTCTTCGCTACAGCAGTGCGACCCAGCCCTGGGGGAGGAATGTGTGGGAAACGCATGGGGTGGGGAGGCCCTCGGAAGCTGTGCAGCTGGGTCCAGGAGAGGTGGGTGTTTGGGAGCTCTTTAGGGGTTCTGATTTATAAAGTGTTGACAGGCAGCATCAGTAGGTTTTGGTTACTAACTGTGACAGGGAAACAAGGAGGAATTAGAGTAGGACCTGAGGGTGACCAGGGAGATGCTGATGTCGCCTTCAGAAGCAGATGAGGAGCATGGGGAGTGTCTGACTGTGCCAAGCTGGGGCTCGTGTGCTCAGCGGGGTACAAGGCTAGCGACGTCTGGCTGGTAGATAGAATTACGGGCCCAGAGTTTAAGAGTGAGCTCTGAGCCAGAGATGAAGTTTCAGGACCAATAGGTGTGGAGGTAATTATGGAAGCCATGTGAATGAATGAGGTGATGTTGGAAGGACAGGCTGAGTTTCCAAAAGGAGGGGGCTGAGAACGGGACCCGGGAAGATTGCTAAGTCGAGGGAGTGATCAAAAAAACAAGCCAGCAAAGATACTGAGAGTCTAGAGAGGTAGGAAATGTACCCTGCAGAACTGCTTTGGATCTGCCCAAGGACAAGATTGTCTCAAGGAAGAGTGTGTGTCCAGGGTTCCCATTCTGCAGAGCTGTGCCTACAGCACCACACAGACTCTGATTCCGTGTGTCTAGGAGGGCTGGAGAGTCTACATTTCTTACACACTCTCAGGTCATGCTGGTCCACCAGTCCCCAAGCCACACTTTGAGTAGCAGAAGCATACAGAAGTGTGCCTGGTGAGAACTGAGTAAGAGTTGGAAACCAGAAATGTCACTAGAGCACTGGGGATAAAAGTCACGTTTCAATAGATTAAGGAGAGAACGTGAGGTATGGAACTATAGACAGATAGATGTCCTTTGACTATTTTTAAGAATTTGGGATCACACTCAGAAACGAGATAGGTCTACATGAAAGTCCTATTCCAGAAAAGTTTGCTCTAAGATCCCAGTGGAGAGGTTGTGTTTGTGTGTTTATAGCTCGAGGGGAAGGAGCCAGAGACGAAATGATTAAAGGCCAAGAGACCCCACCCTCTAGGATGGCTATAAACAAGAAAACAGAGCATAAGTGTTGGCCAGGATGTGGAGAAATTGGAACCCTCGGGCATTGCTGGTGGGAATGTAAAAAGGTCCAGCCACTATGAAAAACAGTATGGCAGTTCCACAAAAAGTTGAGCACAGACTTATGATGTGATCCAGTTATCCCACTTCCGGGCATATACCTAAAGGAAGAATTAAAAGCAAGGACTCGAACAGATACTTCTATACTCATCCTCAGGAAGTGTTACTCACAAGTATTTATTGACAGATAAATGGATATACAAAATGTGGTATATTCATATCATACAATATTATTCAGCTCTAAAATGAACTAAAATTCTGACATCTACTACATCATGAATGAACCTTAAGGACACTATGGTAAGTGAAATAAGCCAAATATTAAAAGAAAAATACTGCATGATTCCACTTTGGAGGTCCCAGAATAGTCAAATTCATAGAGACAAAGAGTAGAACGATGGTTGACAGGGGCCCGGGGGGGATGGGGAGTCAGTGTTTAATGGGGACAGATTTCAGTTTGGGAAGATGAGAAAGTTCTGGAGATGGATTGTGGTGGTGGCTGTACAACAATGTGAACGTATTTAATGCCACTGAATTGTACGTTTAAAAATGGTTAAAAGGGCAAATTTCCTGTTTTACCACAATAAAAAATAGTTTTAATAAAAGTGTACAGACAAAATTTTCTTGAGAAAACAAGTCCAGAGACCTAGCAAGAGGATGACTGTTGTGGGGCAGGGAGGGCCGGGATCTGCACATGCTCAGCTCGGGGTCTGTGGGCCGGCAGGGCAAGAAGGTGCATAGAGATCAGCCGGAAGGGGAAATTCTAAGGCAGTGAAAAGTTCAAAGTGCAATGGTCACTGCTTTCCCTCTGAGGTAGCTGAGGGCAGCTGCTGAGTAAAAGATGTTTGGATGCTGAAGAAAGTCTAAGTGTGGAGTCAGAAATGCTGATGGACGAAGATTGTCCCAAGCTGCAGGGGCAGCTGGAAACTCTAACAGGCAGGAAGACCAGGGAATGCAGTGTCAGGGCCTGGAGGGCATCAGGCTTGAGCAACACGCCATGACACTAAAGTTAGCAGGTGGCATCCTGGCACGGCAGCAAGAGGTCCCGGGCACTGGCAAATTCAGAAATCCCATGGTCAGGTGTTGGGTGTCAAGCGGATTTTGCAGAAGGGTTAAAAGCCTCAACTGGGTTGCATTCCTTGCAAGGGTTGCAAGGAACGAAAGGCTTAGAGGACTGGAATTGAGCTCCCAAGTAGTCCAGGCGTGGCAGGCAACATAGGATCTGGTATCTCAGTTGAGGTTTGTTAACAAAAATAAATCTGTAACTCTTATCTGCAACTGGGGGTGATGCTCCAAGCAGGAGAAACAGGTGGACTTGGGGAATCACTCCAGCTCCCACAGAAGGAGGCTCCTTCCCACCTCCCAGGCTGATGTCAGACTTGGGGTCAGAACCTTTAAATGATGCCTGAACAGCTCAGCTGAGGCGAACGAGATTTGTAGGGTTAGGAACCTAGATAAACCATTGCAACTACAGAACTGCCAATTCTTGCCTTGTTTACAATGACACCTTTTCCCCCCTGACTCTAATAAGTGTAAAGCTTTCAAAACCCTTTATGTAATCTACCCTGAACCAACACTAACATTTGGGATAATTGCTATCCTTTATTTTAAGGACATAATCAATTTCTTACTGGTGCTGTAAGGAGCTGCCACAAACCTGGTGGCCTACAGCAAAACAAATTTACTACCAGTAGCTTACAGTTCTGCGTGTTAGAAAGTTAATCATTTTCTTACTGCAGATTTACTTAGAGCCTTTGACATACTGATGTTCATTATAAATCTCAAAGAGGGGCTTATAGCATGCATCATTTCCCAAACTTCTTTGAAAAGGATCCTCTTCTTGCATAATGAAAACTGCAAAGCATAAACCAGTCAATATTTTTGCACAGGTAGGATTATGTGGTATACCCTTTGGAGGATATTGGGAAAACATGCATATGCTCACTTGAAATTCCTAAGAATGGACTGATCTTTTGCTTTTTTGTTTTAGGCTATCTGTCTGTCTATTATACATATGTATATATATTAAAAGTCAAAAGCCTGAAATATCACACACACACACACACACACACATATATTTAAAAGGAAAAATGCAAAGATTTCCAGAATATAATTAAATGTAAGCTCTGATGATATGATACTAAAATGTTTATAGGTTTGTATCTTGTGCTAGACTGTGAGCTCTTTGAGGGCAGGGACTCTTGTTTTATCTTTGCAGATCTAATACCTGTCATATCATAGGAGCTTAATAAATGTTTGCTAAAATTAAGGGACAAAAATACATTTTTTTTTTTTTTTTAGAGACGGGGTCTCGCTCTTGGTCAGGCTGGTTTCGAACTCCTGACCTTGAGCTATCCACCCGCCTCGGCCTCCCAGAGTGCTAGGATTACAGGCGTGAGCCACCGCCCCCGGCCCCAAAAATACATTTTTAAAAGTAGTTTATTATCAGGTTATAAGGGTACAGATTTCAGGTCAACCAAGGATGCATGTATTTATTGAGCGGAATGTTGTAAATGAGGCAGATAGTTTCAATAAATGCTTGGTGAGAAATGAGTCGATGAATAGATGAAGATTCAATTTTAGCTGGAGAGATCAACATAACCTACTTGAAAAGATTTGCAAGAGTGCTTGCTGGGATGAGCTGATGTGAAGAACAAGATGCAAGAGTCCGGAGAACAGAAGAGCTAAAACTTTCTGAGTGCCGGTGTGTGTGGGGAGGTCAGTGTTGAAAGGCTATGAAGTTTTGATACTTGTATAGAAAAGGAGAGGTGCGAGCAAGTTCAGGGCTGATAAAAGTAAATAGAGCTACTTGATTGAAATAATTATCATCTTCTTCATACTTACAGCTTTGACTAGGTGTGGTACCATTCTATGCACTTTATGCATATTGAATCATTTGATTTTTACCACGACTATGTAAGATGGATATGATTACATCCACTAGAACCTATAAGGAAACTGAGGCACATAGAGGTTATTTAGGGGGCCACAGTCCGTAGGTGATAAAGCAAAATTAACACTTTTTAAACCATTATATCGTACTACTTCTGAACCAAATTTTGCCTTTTGGAAAGAAGGAAGAAATAGAATTGGATAAAATAGGAGGACACGAGTTATGGATGAACTTGAAAATTAGGCAGAGGAGAAGGAAGAGAGTGACTAGAGCAATATGGACCCATTCTGTGCTCTTCAGAGCAGAGGGACCTGCTGAAACCTTATGTAGGGAGACAATTCTGGGAGAATGTTGAGGGTGGCTCCCAGAGGAGAGACGCAATGACAAGAAAGCCAGCTGGGAAACAGTACAGGCAGGAGGTGATGAGAGGTCACGGAGTAGAGACGAAATCTCTAATTTGAGGTCGGTTCTAGAGGAAGAAATGGCAGCAGTTGTTGGCAGAGAAAAAAGAGAAGGAGAGATATGTGGAATCGAACCCGGAGTCACGGTTTCCAGGCTGCACGATGAGCAGACAGGAAGCCCATAAATTATGGGAGCTGTAGGATAGTTTTTTCCCCTTCTTTCCAGAAAGGGATAGGGACATGCAGGATAATTGGGAGAAATGTCTAAACGACTTATTGGCTGTGATATTTCCCAGCCAGCTCAATAACGCCCTTCCCGAGCATCTCAGGCTGATGTATCTGAACTCAGGGCTGTGCCGGCGAACTCTGGAACACCGGCTGGCAAGGGGCCTTCAAGGGGGCCAGGGCTGTGACACCACATCCTTTGATTTCAGATCATAGATTTATTTTTAACACATGGAAAGTGGAAATTCTAATCTTCTGGGTTGGAAGGTGACCCTGACTTCCCTTTCTACTTAATCTTGTTTATCCCCAACTCTGAGCTACTTCTTTCTTAATGCTTCCTGCTTCAGCCTGACTTACAGAATATCACGCTGATACAGTCCGACCTTCATCTGACTCATTTCACTTAAAAACCTGGTTGTAAGAAGGGCACATACTTTGCAAGTTGTAATGAGCAGTCCCGGATCCCAAGGGATTCAATTCTGCATCCTTTGATTGGGTGAATCTGGGCAGTGCGTGTGGAATACCAAGGGGGTGCCAAGAACACCCTCAACCTGGCCCTGTGTGCCAGGAGCCAGGTTCCAGTGAGGCAGGCAGAGACGGACGAAAGACAGCATGCAAAGGAAACTGGACAGGGAGGAACAAAACGGGGTAGGATGTCAGAGAAGGGACAAACGTGGGGTCAGGAAGGAGTTCAGGGAAGATTTCAGGGAGGAGGTTAAACTGGAGCCAAAGCGGATGGGTGAACGTACTGGGTGGGGAGGGCGGGCGTTCACAGTGGAGGCAGCAGGACACCGTGAGAACGAGAGTGGCGAGGAGCTCTGGGTGGCCAGGTGTGGCTGGGCCGTGGAGGGCACAGGGAGATGAGGCAGGACACACAGCGTGGGATCTGGGCCAGCGCTTGGTCACCGGGGCCTCAAATGGCAGAATAAGATGTCTGGACTTTATTGTGCTGGTTGTATGGGGCCATTTAAGGAGGTTAAGGACGTGGGTGATGTGACCCTGCTGGCTGAGGTGAGAGGTTAGAGGCAGCAAGACCTGTCGAGAGTCTGTTGCACTGGGCTTTGTGGTCCTTTCCTGAGGACTGACGGGCCCAGGAAAAGACGAGAAAGGCACAAGGGAAAGGAGGGCAAAGAGAAATGAAGGTCTTAGGACCACAGGAAAGAACGCACATTTGTATTTTCCTAAAATATTTCTATACGCCACTACATGGAAGAACAAGTGTACCTCAAACTGTATACCTCCACGTGGCGTGAGAGGCCTTGAGTGAAGAACAAATCTGTCATTCACAATGGCCTGTTCTTTTGCTTCGCTGATTGGCTGATACCACATCCCATTAACAGAGTATGCTTTTCTTTTTTTTTACAGACAGAATCTTGCTCTGTCAACCAGGCTGGAGTGCAGTGGTGTAGTCATAGCTCACTGCAGCCTTGAACTCCTGGGCTAAAGAGATCCTCCTGCCTCAGCATCCTGAGTAGCTGGGACTATAGGTATAATCTACATATCTGGCTAGTTTTTCATATTGTTTTTGGAGATGGGGTTGCTACTTTTCCCAGGCTGGTCTCAAACTCCTGGCCTAAAGCATTCCTCCCACCTCATCCTCCCAAGTGTGCCCAGGTAGAGTGTGCTTTTTGACAATGGCTGCATATGCTTTCAGAACTTTAAGTTCTTTTCTTCTCCAGGAAGCCAATGTAATACATCAAGGAACACAAATATTCTTTAATTGTGCCCCAAATAAATAAGTACTCACCAATCAATAATTGAAGAATAGAATTTTTTTGTAAACATACACAAGCATTTACTAAAGTTGAAAATATGTTCTGCCAAAATGTTTCACAAAGTTGAAACCATAAAGATTAATTTATGTGACCACATTGAAATTAAGCTAGAAATTAATAAAAAATATAACTAGGAACTTTCAAATATTGAGAATTGAGTAATGCATTTATAGAAAACCTTTAAGTCAAAGAAGTAACCTCAAGGGAAATTATAAAATATTTTGGATTGAGTGATAATGAAAATACAATATAATAAAACTTCGGGGTGAAGTAAAAACTGTTCTTGGAAGGAAATTTATAACCTTAAATGTATATATTAATATTAGATGCATACACACAAAGGCTAAATATCAAATAATCTCTGTGACTTGGAAGCTCAAATCCATTAAACCCAGAGGAAATAAAAGAAAAGAAATAATATAGATAAGAGCAGCAATTAATGAAATAAAAATATATACAATAGAGACAGTAGATAAGTCAAAAAGTTGATTTTCTCATTGTATTAATAAAATTGGCAGGTCCCTGATAAGATTGAGAGAGTAAGGGAGAGATAAGAGAAAAAAAATATTACCAAAATTAGAAATAAAAAAGTGGCATCATTATAGACCTTACAGGCATTGAAAATATTGCAAGAGATAGTATTATAACCCTTATGCCAATAGATTTAAACCTTTATTAAAAAGAATAAATTTCTAGGAGAACGTGGCCTACTGAAATGAAGAAGAAAATAAATAGAAAATTTGAGAAGCCCTATGTCTTGCAAATAAATGCATTATTTTCTTTAAAACCTTTACACGCACACAAATACACACACATACAAATCCAGGCCATGTTGCTTCACTGACAAAATTTTCCAAACATTTAAGGAAGACAAAATACTAATCTTATACAAACTATTCCAGGTAACAGAAATATGGAGAGTATTTCACAGCTTTTTGTGAAATCAGGGAAATCATAATACTAAAGTCTGATGAGACTACAAAAAGGGGAAATTATAGGCCATCTCCTGTATATAGATGTAAAATTTCTGAACAAAATATGAGAAAATCGAATCAGTCAATATATGAAATGTATAACCTATCAAACTAAATTGGGATTTATTCCTGAAATGAAAGGTTGGTTTAGCCTTCAAAAATCAATCGTAATTCACTACATTTTAAAAATCAAGTCATTTTAATATATACAAATAAATTGCTTAACAAAATTTAACATATATGCATAATTTTTTTAAAAAATCCCTAAGAATAAAAGAAAACTTCCTTAATCTGATAAAGGTGATCTATAGTAAAGCCTACTGAAATTATCATCTTTTTATTGTAAAATATTTAAGCATTTTACCCTAAGATCAATAATGAGAAAACATGCCCGCTATTACCACTTCTATTGGATTGTTCTGCCTGAGTTCCTAGCCCACATTTTAAGGAAAGAAAATGTATGAGGATTACAGAAGAAGAAATAAAACTGTATGTATTCACAGACAACATGATTAAATATGTGGAAAGTCCAAAAGAGTCCACTAAAATTGATACACCAATTTAGCAAGTTGACTGGTAGCAAAGTTAACATATAAAAATCTACTACATTTCTATAAACCAGCAATAAACAAACAAGATAAGGTATTTAAAATAATATAAAATATAATAGCATTAAAAAGACATTAATAAGGAATTAATCTAACAACAGTAACCAAGTTAAAAATTTTATAGACAAAAATTGAAGAATGCCTAAATAGATACTCTGTGTTCAAAGACTGAGAAACTGAATATCACCTGTCATTTTGTCCCTAGATTCAACATAATCTCAATCAAAATACCATCAAGTATTCTGAAAATAAGAAATTGAAAAGATTAAAGATAATCTTGAAAAGAGTAACAAAATTGGACAACTTACACTCCAGCTATAGCTCTATAACAAGTCTTGATATATTATAAGATATATATATATTTATAATATATAAATTTTTTCAATAAATGCCACAGAAATAATGGAGTGTTTATGTTTTACAAATACATTTTTACACCTACCTCATATATACACAAAAATCACTTCCCCATGGGCGGAAGACCTAAACATGAAATGTAAAGAACTTTCATGACCTTGAAGTAGGCAAAGAATTCTAAACAGAAAGCAAAATGTGTTATTCAGAAAGGAAAAAAGATACATTCTTCATCATTAAAATTAAAAATTTCTGTTTATAAAAGTCACCATTGAGAAAGAAAAAAGGCAAACCTAAAAGTGAGTAATACATCTATCTGCAATACATATACCTATCAAGAGACTTGTAGTCAGGACAAATGAACTTCTACATACTTGTCAGAAAAACAAATAGAAAACCTTAAAAGAACAGCAGCCACAAAATAGCCAAGCCTTGAAGAGGTACTTCTGAGAAGGGTCTATCCGAGTAGCCAGTAAGCACATGAGAAGGTGCTCCAATTCAGTTAGCCGGAAAATGCAAATAAAATCAAGCAGTAATATTCATCAGAGTGGCTGCAGTTATAACAAATAGAAAAGAAAGAAGGAAAGGAAGAAAGAACAGAGATAAAATAGAAGGAAAGACAAGGGGAAGTAAGGAAGTGGGGGGAAAGGCAATTCTGAACGTTGTTGAGCACACAGAACAACTGAAACTCTTGTATGAAACTGGTAGTATTTTCTAAAACCCAACATAAGCATGCTTTTCAGTTCGGCAATTCCGCTCTTTGGCACATGTTTACCTGAAATGCGTAAAAATATGCACCAAAGACCAAATATGCACCAAAAATATTTGTCCCAAATTGAAAAAAATCATTATGTCCTTCAATAATAAAATGGATAAATAAATTGTGATATACTCATACAATGAAATACTATTTATCAATGAAAACAAGTGAAATGTAGCTACACCCAACACCATGGATGAATCTCATAACATAGTGTTATGCATACAAGATGTCAGATACAAAATAGTACATATACTATGACTTCATCTTTATAAATTTAAAAATCAGTAGAGTAATCCATGCAGACAGAAATAAGGGTAGTGGAAGCTTTGGGAAGAAGCTGGGCCCAGTGATGGGGATGGGTGTGAGAGTAGCCTCTGGGGCGCCTGGCGTTTCTGTTTCGTGGTGGTGTCACATAGGTGTGTTCACTTAGGGAAGTTGTCAGTCTGCACATTTACTATGTGTGCACTTTTCTGAGTGTATATTTTACTTTAATAAAAAGTAAAAAAAATACATATATATAAATTAAAGCACACAAGAAAAGGATTGTGAATATAAAGTAGGTTCCTATATCCATCATCTCTCAGTCTACCTCTCTATCATCTGTTTATCTACACGTCTATCTTTATCTGTATACCATCTCTCTATTTCTGTGTATCTACCTCTTTATCTCTCTTTCATCTATACTAGTTTCCTAGGGCAGCCATAACAAAATACCATAAACTAGGTGGCTTAAACAGCAGAAATTTACTGTCTTGCCATTCAGGAGTCTAGAAGTCAGAAGTCAAGATGCTGGCAGGGTTGGTCCCTTCTGAAGGCAGTGAAGGGGAGTCTGTCCCATGCCTGTCTCTCAGCTTCTGGAAATTTGCTGGTGATCTTGGGTGTTTTTTTGGCTTGTGAGGCATCACTCCAATTTCTGCCTTCATCTATATATGATGTTCTCCCCCTGTGTGTACCTGTGTCCCAATTTCCCTCTCTTTAAAGGACATCAGTGCTACTGAATTGGAGCCCACACTAATGACCTCATCTTACCTAGAGCCATTAAGACCCTATTTCCAGATAAGGTCAGATTGTGAGGTTCTGGGATTATGACTTCAACATATGATTTTAAGGGAACATAATTCAACATATAACACTATCTATGTATACACAGGCACACACCAATGGCCATAAAAATATTTGCAGTCCTTAAATAAAACCCTGCCTTTTGATCAAAGTTTGCTCTTGGAAAATACAATTTTGTTTCAATACCTAGAGGCAAATTTTTATAGCTCAGTTTAAAGTACCTATACAGTTTGCATTTAACACATAATCTGGGACAATAAAAAATGCATCCATAATGACCTGGCTCTAGATGTATGACTGAAACATTGAAAGTGGTCCAACATCATTTTTAAGTAATAATTATTGGACTTTAATGAAAAATCACTCAGTGGAGGAAATGGTGTTAATGCAGAAATTATAATCAGATTCAATTGCTGCTTCCGACTTAGTTAAATGGTGAAATGTCATTTTTTTTTAATTTAAGAAAATATTGTTAGAATTAATGCTATGAAGGAGCAATGGGCAATGGAAATTTCTAATCTGTGTCTGCAGACCATTTTTATTTAGCCCTTGTGGTGCTGACCCTGTGTTGGTCCCTTTGTGCCCTGGTCATCAGGGCTGTGCCTATCCCAGCCTGCCTGGCATCGAGCTCAGGAGACGTGCTGAGCAGAGCAGGGAAAACTTTACCTACTCTTGGCAAAGCATCTTTGCGCATTTGTACCATGAACAGTGAGTCAGGAATGTGCTCAGACGGGGTGCAGATCAATAGCATTTGCCATTTGTATGGTGCTGTGGGATGAGCAAAGAGCAAAGTACTTTCATGTACGACACTTGTTTTGATCCTCAGGACATTCTCTGGATGTAGTAAGGCAAGTACAATCACTCCGACGTTGAACAGATAAGGTGAGTGGCACACCTGCCTCCTGGGTGCCTGCGAGATCCCTTGTACGTGCTCAGCACCATTCTTGGCACATGCACAGCAGTTGATGTGTACGGCTTTAATTGCTAGAATAGTTTTTATTGTTATTGCCTCCCCAAGATCATAAGTAAGGCTTGGAAAATTCTGAGAAAGCACTTGACCTTAGGTCTTCAGTCTTGAAAGTTATCTCGTGTTGCCTTGAAGCATTAACAACAGTGAGACTATAGGGAAGGATGAAGACTCCTGAGTCCCTGCAGGGTCAGATCTGGGTAAACAAGGTGATTGCTTTCGTGCTGACTCCTGTCAACCAGCTAGAGTAGCTGTTACATGAGTGCCGGTCTGAGACAAATGAGAATAAAAATCTAGCTGTAGTCATAATCTCTAAGATAATCCCAGTCTGGGGTAGCTCAATGGGAAACACAGGAATAGGTTTCCACTGACGCTGTGTCCCCATTTGTCCTTGAGGTTCATGGCAGGAAGCAAAACAGATACCTGGCTCTGCTACACTCATGACTAAGGTGTGGAAGAAAATGCCACTCATTTTGCAACTCTCCCTCTGTTCGTTCCCAGAGGCAGACACTGCAGCATCCTTTCAGATGGGAAGAGAAAGGCCATGTTCCTGGGAATCCCACGGAACAGTCCCTTGAAAAATAATCAGACATTAGCTGCAAATAAAGCATCTGCAGCGTACAGACCAGTGGGGGAAGCAAAAACAGGAAGGAGAGAGGAGGGAATCAGCTCAGGAGTCATTGTGTCATCTTTCTGGGCGAGTATATGTATGACACAGAGAGAAGAGAAAGTGGTTTCCCAGGTTGGAGGCACGAGCACGTTGCCAGGCGGTGAGCAAGGCGGAGAGTTCGGACAGAAGCCAGAGAGGCTGATGCTCTGCTGTGCCCACGCAGGGCCCCCTGACACCCCGCGAGGGACCCTGGCTCCCGTTGACAAAGGGGGAAGGCACTGTCCTCTCGCTGATGCCCAGAAGTACCTCTTTGCTCTAAGAAGGCGGGGAAAGGGGTTTGCTCATAAAGAATAAATTAGAAACTCAGAAAAATTCCACTGTGCTGAAGCCAGACTGGAATCGGACTGGGACTCTCAAGGGAATCTGACCCGAATCTCGAAGGGAGGGGTGGAGCTGAGGGTGACTCAGGGAGGCTTCCAGGGAAGGCAGGATCATTCATTCCATCCTCTCTGACAGAACTTTTAGTAATTTCATAACTATGATTATTAATAAAAATGATAAAGCAGCAGCAGCCGTCTGACATTAAAGTAGTGCAGGCATCTCTGGGAGTGGCCAGATGGTCTTGTGCTGCGTGTCTCTGGGGACAGTGCCGTGAGGGACTGAGGGAGGCCCCGTGAAGATGAAGCACTGATGGCTTGTCCGTTCTCCCCAAGCCTGGCTGCTGGGTGCCCACATTGTGGTGCCAGGCTGCCGCAGCGTGTGGCCCTGAGCCTCCGTAGCTGGACCCGGGAAAGCACACTTTCAGAAAGGCCCTCCAGGGGCTGTTAGCAGAGCTTCACAGACACTCATTTGGGACCCTCGGGCTGAAGTAACTTGGCCAAGTCTCTCAACTCCTCAGCAACCACCTTAGAGCCTGGGAGGTGGCTGGCGTCCTCCCATCCCGCAGTCATCTCTGGGAGGCTCACGCCCGCCTGCCCCATCTCACCAGGCTCTGCTGCAGGCAACACTCTTCCACCTCTTGGGACCTCTCAGCTACTGGTTTTGTGCCTGCAGGGCTGTTCTCTGTAGTTTGACAAACTCTCATTTATCCTCCCAAACTCTGGGAAGCTTTGGACTCAGAAGTCTCCATTGCTCTCCCACCCCCATCACACACCGTGTCCGGGTGCTGCACTAGCTGACTTCATTCATTCTTCCTAAAATGCCTGTGGATTTTCTGCTGCGTAGCCAGTCTCAGGATTGGCTGGAGGTAGAGAAGCATCCATTCTGTGCAGCAAATCTGTGTAGGACGGGATTCCGACAAGTGAAGGGGCGACGGACCACAGGGACACAAAGTGAGATGTGCCATGTGTCCTGTCCACAGTGAGAACAGAGGGACACAGCCCAAGCTTTGGAGTCAAGAAAGCCTTGAAAGAAAAGATGGTGTCCGGAAGTTACTAACCAATGGGCAGAAAGTTTCGGTCAAGCAAGACGAGTGAGCCCCGGAGTTCTGCCATGCAACATTGTGCCCACAGTCAGCAAACGTGGTGTGCACTTAAACACGTGTTAGGACGGTGGATCTCATGTTAAATGCACTAACTACAATAGAATAAAATAAAAAGAAGAAACAATGTCTAAACAGACCTATGAGTTAAGAAGGACTTAACCAGGTGAGAATGGAGGAGAGGATTCCAGGAAAGAGGCTTTGCAAACAATCCGCTGTCTCCTCCAATACACCTTAAGCTCCTCAAGAGTACAAACCATGTTCATTTGGCCTGAATTCTGAGTACCTAGCGAACACACAATAAATGTTGGTTAAAGGAATAATCAGCTCAGCTGCTGTGATATCTATATTTATCTATCTATAGTTCAGAGGGCATTAAAAGAGAGATTACCATTTATAAAATGATTTGTTGCTTAAATTCAAAGCTATTTGAGCTCTTATTCTCTTCCTATCAAAAAATAGAGAATTTTACCACGACAACCCATGATACCTCTGCTTCAGACACCGGAAGAGCATACAAACCTACAGTCTTTCTTTGACTAGGACCTCAATAAAGGAAGAAAAAAAAGTAAAGCAACCTCCCACGTGTTTTTGCAGGTTAACAGTAAAAGTATGAAGGCAGCAGTCCTTTTTGGGATATCCATTTTAAACTATAAAGCTCTTTGCAATTATATTCAAAACTAGAAAAATACAGGACATCAAAAATATTTTCACATTTTCTTTTAATGTTTATTCTAGCAATGTAAATTATTTTTTGAGATGCATAGGTAAAAGAATTCTATGTAGGTGAATACTGACATTTCCCTAATATGTCATCTGTCTAAATTATGACCACTGAGGATGACTACTGATCCATTAAACGCTTCATCTTCTTGCTGCCTCCCAATTCAGTGCTACATAAACATCTTTGCTAAACTCAAAGACTTAACCAACATATGTGATATGCTCAGACACAAATGGAAATCTAGAGATTTGGCTGATGAGTTGGCATTCCTGTCTAAATCCAGCATCCACCCCTCACTCTAGGTGAGCACAAAGAAAGAGGAAATTTTGTTTGTTCTCTCAAATAATTGCATAAAGCCCCTGCCAATGCTGTTGCCAAAAACAACCCTGCAGTGGTTAATTTCCAGACAATGAAAGGTGAGAAGGCCGAAGACAAAACCAAATCCTGCAATGTCTGTGGGCTCTCAATCAATTTTAATTGAATCTGCTAATTGAATCACCCACATCTTTTTCAAGCGGACATAGAAATGATGGAAACAAGCCTCTGTTTCAGCACCATCATAGCGTGTCAGTGTCAACCATTTTATTTTTCCAGAAAACTTTGAGTTTCTCAATAGTGGAGAAAGAGCAGGTGGCTGGCCAAAGGTAACTTTACCTGGCATTAATAATCGTTACATTTCTTCCAAAGGGTTTCCAAGAAGTAATTATTCAAAGACTCGATTTTTCAATTAATGTCCCTGAATGCTTGTCTTCTGGCCATACTTTTCCTGTATATTCTCGTGTTAGCTCCCCAATGCGGTCTTTGCAGGGAACGCTGGAGGTTCCTGAGCAGGGCCACCCCCTGCACGTCTCCCTCCAACCCTTTCGCCGACTGGGACTCCGGCTCCCCCAGTAAGTGGGCTCAGGGAGCCCGAGGGCTGGAGGAGACCCAGGCAGCCACCCAAGAACCCCGACCTCAGGACTCAGCGAACGGGCTGTCAGGGGAGGCTGTGGCAGAGACGCGGGCAGGATAGAAAGGACATCCACATGGATATGGAGAGATAGGAACACTCCTACACTGCTGGTGGGACTGCAAACTA
>VBSM01000605.1:4713860-4764234 GCA_008086735.1 Cheirogaleus medius | reverse complement strand
AAAAAAAAAAGAAAGAAAAATAAATAAATAAATAAATAAAAAAAGAAAGGACATCCACAGCAGGGACTATTTTAGTTTGTTTTGTTTTCCTCGGGGTAAAATGATCTGCAGATGATGGTTCTGCACTTGTTCATGCATCTGACTCTCCTCAAGTTCTTGTGGCCTAGACACTGCGTTAGGTTTTGTGGCTATTTTGAACTTAAATAAAAAGTATTTCCCACCTGTTCACAGCCAGACTCCCGCCTTTTGGGCCTTCCCACTGGCACCTGCAGACTGACGTCCAATCTCCTGAAGGCCTTTGCGAGAGCAAGGAGGGTCCCTCGGACTCCCAGAGCAGCCTCGAGTTGGCACTGGTGTGTCATCGCCCCAGCCTGGGCCCGCGTGGATACTGCACCCCTGCAGGCCATCGTCTCGTCCCCAGAGAAATCCTTCTTTATTGGCTGCCTCTTCTGCCAGCCGTGTTTATTGACCTTCCAGATAAAACGTCTCCATATAAATCCTTGTCTCAGGTCTGCTTCCCCACTAAGACAAGAACAGTGAGAGAATCAGACAGGTAACCTCACGGAACGTGTGCTGGTTCACAGGTAAGTCCACGCAGGCCTGTGCAAGGGGAGAGCACACAGCTGGCTGTGTGAGGTGCTGATGGACCCACCGTACCCACACCTGGGCGCCACTGCAGCCGCAAATCCCAGCATCCTCTGCGACTGCACTTGCCCCCACCCACTGACCACGATTCCCACCTTCAAAGTCTGATTGATGTTCTTGCTTCCACTGGGCTCTTCCCCTTCATCTGTCTAAATTTCACCCCACTTCAAGGACCAGCTGGTGTTTCACCTCCCGATAAATCCATCCCTGAAGTCCCCCAAGTGTCCCACAAAGAGAACATGATTCTGTACCATTTTGCTGCTTTGAGGGACTCCTACCACGCATTGTTTAGTTACCTTCTGAACATGCACGATACTTCGCTCCCACGTGGATGTGAAAGGTTTTTATAGGTGAGACACATGTTATATACTGCCTCGCAGGTTCCACAGACTGCAGCATACAGTTCTGTTTCGTTTTATTTTGTTTTCCTTGGGGACGAAAGTTCTGCTGACAATTGTCAACACATTTATTCACCCCTCAGACACGTATTGATTTCTCAGTAAGTGATGATTAAGTTATTGTCTACCTTTTTCTTATCTTTTCATTCCATTGCCACCATGTAAACATGCTCAAAGATATTCAAAGGGACATGTGCGGGTTTCCACAACGGGAGGAACAGAGCGGGGCTCTGAGGAAGGTGAGGTCTGCCTTTAAAGGGCAGCGCAGGCCCAAGCGTCGCCCTGCTGGCCTGCCCTCCTCTCCTCACGGCATGCAGCAGGCATCTCAGCAATGATTTCCACAGCTACGCTTCCTACTTGCTGTGTCAACCCTTGACTCTTCACCTACTAAAACTTTACCCAGCAGCAAGACTGAGAAAGAAATATGACAAATGAGCACATAGCTGACATTGCACCCTGTTACTAAATCAGTCGAAAGGGTAGACCATAACTGACTCCAAATAAATCCTGCTGTGTCTTGGGGTCACAGGGTGTAGGAGCAACAGGGGAGAGGAGAGGGACAGAGGGGCCGGGGTGGGAGAGACGGAGACCATCTTGGTTCAGAATTCTGCTGCTCAACTGCTTTTCATTTCTAAGAATTTGCTCCATCTGTTGGCCTTCTCACACTGTCTAGACAATTTCAAAGTCTTACATAATTCATAGTGGCTGAATATTTTCCTGTTTACTACAGAGTTAGTCTACAAAGGTCACTGATAAAATAATCTTTTTAACTGGTATGAAAAGCATCTCAAAAATCCAAGAAGCTTAAGAGCCAACCACACAAAGACTTTTCAATATTGATTCATGGATGAAATAAAACCACAACAAACCTGACTGTCCCTGGTTCCTGGCAAGGTTTTGACAGGTGTCAAAAATAAAAGACCAGGTTGTGGCTATAGGAGTGAAATGAAGACTATAATTCATGGGCAGCCTTTCCATCTTGCGATGGCTTCCTGAGCAGAAACCTAACGCTGATGACACAGGACAGGCTGCCCCAGGTAGAAACCATAGCTGAGTTAAGGCATCACGTGTTGCAACATAACATTTCTATGATGTATTTAATTTAATGGAGACACTGAGTACTTTGACTAAAAAGGGAATAAAAGAGAGAGAAGGAAGGGACGGAGGAGAGAAGGAAAGAAGGAAGGGAGGGAGGGAAGGAAAGATGATGGGATTCAAAGGAAGGTGTATCCCATTTAGCATTGTTTTCACTGTGGGACATTTGCCAGGATTTGCCCACTGAAAATGAACAATCGGGTTTCTAATCATAGTGCTCACTATCTAAAAGTTGTTGTGCCCTTCTCTAGCTGGCAGGCCGAGTACTCGCCTTCTGTCACACTCTACAGCCACTGCGCCTGCCACGCTGTTCCAGGGCTGAGGGGTACCATGGGGGCCTCTCCCTTGAGGACATCGTGGAGCAGAGCAGGCATGTCACCTGGGAGGTTTCTAGTGCACCTCCACCACTTAAGGGTCTAAGCCTTGGGACCACACATGGCCTTCTGGACCCGTGAGTGCGGCCTTGTGACTGAATCCAAATTTTACAGAACAAATCCTTTTAAAGGGATTTGTCCTATGAAGTTGGGATTCAGTCGAGGGGCCGCACATGGGGATCTGGAGGGCCACGTGTGGTCTTGAGGCTGCAGGTTCTAAGAGCTAGCAGAATACAGATAGATTTTTGCTAGTTAGTAGTACATTCTCTTATTAATGCTATCACTTTTTATTTTACTTGCTTTGTGAAAGGAATTATCTGTGAGATGGATGGGACTAGACATCAGGTTGGCTAGTTCTTTGGCAACTCTATTTGGTCTGCCAATTTAGGACCTAGGAATTTTCTTCTCCAAGTCCTGACCAATCCCCCACCTGACCTCAGGGAAGCCTACTTCCATTTCTCCAAGCGTGGGCCGATCCACCTATAACTGCAAGAGTGGTGCCAGAGCTCCTGACGTTAATTGTGAAGGAAGCCCTACAGAGTGGTCGGAGGAGGCTGTCGTCATTCCAAGCACACAGGTGTCAGGGTAGCAGGCGCCTCGCAGCCTTCAGACCGAGCATGGGCCCGGCAGGCGTGCCTCCCTCCTCTGTGCCCCGCCCACCTCTTCTCCTAGCACCTCAGGCTCTGCTGAGACCTAACACTCAGGTAGGGAAATACAAGGAAATGGTGTTCAAAGCAGAAGCAACCACCATGTTGCTAATTTCATTCCAGGAGAGGCATCAATATACTGAAATGGCCAAAAGCAAGTTTTCAAGAGCATCGGGAGCATACTAACTTTTCAAATGACTCCACGTCTTGGGGTGAGCCAGAGGGATATTCAGGTGCAGCTGAATCATCCCTACTTTACAGAAGCAAGGTAAACAGAAAATGAGATTTTATTAGAAGAAATTTAGCACAGTTATACTTGTGTCTTAAAATTTATCCTGATTGGATGCTTAAAAGTGTCATCAAGTTGATTATTTAAAAAAAAATAGAATTACTTTGCCTATAAAACTACATAAAATTTAATTCAAGAGTTAGATTTTACTTTTTAGAAAAGATTGTGAATACAGGCAGTACATATCTGTCTTCACCTCCATTGTATCTTAGAATGTGTCCAAACTTGGGCTTACTTTTTGGTCAACTTTCTTTCAAAATTAATTAGAATTAGTCATGATAGCAATTAGTTTTTTACTATAATCTGTGGCCTGAATTAACATGTATACTAGAATTCCCTATGAGTAGAGTTTTACAGAACATGTGACATCATGTATGTAACATTATATTGTATCATTATTTGATTTGCAATAGTCATTACTTTTGAAAGATTGTAATTTAATATCAATTATAAATTTCCATTCATGTGGAAGAAGATGGCCAACCTGGTTAACCTACATTGTTGATAATAGATTATGCACATAATAAATTCCATGTAAAATAAAATTTATACTAACTCTAAACTTGGCATGAGCATAATTTTTCCAGAAAGCCTGGTAAAATTCCATGAAATTCCCACAGCACAGCATAATACGTACTTATCTTGAAGATACCCTTTTTATCAATGTCATACATGAATTTTTAGTCAATTAAATGTGTAGCCTCTTAACAAGCAACTGCAAAATAAAAAACAAAGTTAATTTATAAACAATGTTCCCTGAAATTATGTTTGAGTTTTGCCTAAAATTTTAAAACTGTGTTTAATTTTTTTGGGAGGTGGGGGGACTGAGTTACAGTTCAATAATAAAAATGGTATGCAAATAAGCATGACATGTATTTTTTTAATCTTTGTGACCACAATTAAGGCACATATGTATGTAATCTATATTTAAGTACACACAAATGACATATACTTATAATTTACATAGAATAGACAGTGACTTTTAAAACTTGTTTTAGTTATTTATTGATGCATAATAAACTCCTCCAAATTTAGTGACTTAGCACAATAATAATCATTTAATGTCTTTCATACTTTCTATGGGTCAGGAATTCAGACAGGACAGTCTCTGCCCCACAGTGTCTGGAGCTCATCTGGAACATTCTAAGGCCAGGAGCTGCAATCATCTGAGAACTCATTTGCTCATATGCTGGGGAGCTGATGCTGGCTGTGGGCTTCACGCCTCCTTGAAGAAGTTGTTGGGAACACCCATGCACGGACCACCCATTTGATCTGGATTTCTCACAACATGGTGGTTGGATTTACCCTATGTGGTAAATCATAGGAGAATTAGAGAGAAACAGAGAATATTACCTTTTCTGATCTAGCCTTAGAAGAGAGGCAGCATCGCCTTATACCACATGAGGACACCAAGAGAAGCCGATATCTGTGAACCAAGAAGCAGCTTTCACTGACACCAAATCTGATGATGCCTTGATCTTGGACTTCCCAGCCTCTAGAACTATGAGAAATACATTTCTGTTGTTTATTTGCTGTCCAGTTTATGGTATCTTGTTATAGTAGCCTGAACAGACCAAAACAAGCACACATACAATTGCACTTTGAATACCTAATAAACTACTTTTAATCTTTCCTTAAAATAACTAAAGTTTTAAATTTTTCTTATTTCTCTTTGACAATGTATTTATATCATTAAGCCAAATAAAATTTACAATATTTTCTACTCTGTAAAAATTCAATTCTACAAAGGTTAATAAATAATTCTTTTCAAGTTAAATATTAAGTTCTTGCAGCAGAAAATTCAGGAATATTTTTTAAATCCAGTAAGTCAAATAAGCATATATAAGGAGTGGATTTAGCATAGTTTTTTTCCAAAGGAAAAGGAGAAAAAATTACAGTTATGGGACTTTAGAGCTAGTAGGGAAATGTATGGTTTGGGGAAGTGACATGGTACATCTTGGAAAAACCTACAAAGAGGTCTAGAATGTTGCTGGAGAGGGATGAGAACTTTTCTGATTGGTAACAAAATAAATGTAACTTGCTGGTGATTTTTCCATGGAGTACATCATTCAGAGTCCAGAAATTACTGGAAAAAGAAGAGGCTAGACGCTTAAGATCAAATTAATGTCAGATGACTTTAAAAATGATGAAAAGTATTATCTCAAATTTGCACACCTTTGAAGGTACATAAAGGAAACTTAAGAGACTCAAGAAAAGATATCTGTATATAAGGGTGATACGGCGAAATACCCAGTAACGTCTTCAGTGCAAGTGAGCATTTGGCAGGTAGGCTGGCTGACGGGTGACCAGGACACACACCGAGTACCAGGGGTCCTGCCTGGGTGCCCAGAGCACACCCCTTCCCCAGGAATCACGGCCAAGAGTCAGAAGCGGCCTTGATACATCACTGGGCCCAGCTCTGCCTTTCCAGGTGGGGAGGGGGTTCTTAGATTCACTTGCCCAATGAGGCAACTGTGTGTTAGAAGAGTGAAGAGATTTGCTCAAAAATCACACAGAAAACTAAGTTGTAGAATAAAACTCATAACCCAGAAACGCTTCCTTCCAGCAAGTCTTCCCCCGTTTCGCCCCGCTCCTTATGCTGCGGCGTCTGTGAAATCCAGTGCTCATGTCACACTGAGGGCTGTGGGAGGAGAAGGAGGTAATTTCAACAGTACTCTGGCACTGCCAAAACTCTGGGCCTCCCAGTCCTCACCTGGAAAGAAGGTGACGATAAAAGAAGGTGAGATGAACACCAAGATTCCTTCCCATTCTAAAGTTCACGAGCTCAGACAGATCTTTTTCACAGTAGA
Organism: Cheirogaleus medius; assembly: GCA_008086735.1. Taxonomy (NCBI): domain Eukaryota; kingdom Metazoa; phylum Chordata; class Mammalia; order Primates; family Cheirogaleidae; genus Cheirogaleus; species Cheirogaleus medius. The sequence continues at coordinate 4,757,976 of VBSM01000605.1, read as the reverse complement.
TGTTAAAAGAGACACTATCACACCTAAAATGTTCACTCAGCGGAGCAGCAACACCACCACGTTGCTGTGCGGCAGTGTCACTGGTGATCTGCTCCATCTTGTTGGGGCCCCCCAGAGCCTCTCTCACAGCTCTCCCCACAGAGGGGTGTGAGGTGCTTGCGGGGGCTGGCCACAGTCCAACACTGGAAACACCCTTCAGCCGGGGCCGGGTGTCTGAGGGTGAGGGATTCTAAACACAGATCCCGGAAACCGAAGATGGTGCGTGCCCGCTTGCTGGTCCCTTCCCTAAAAGCCTGTGGCACAGGTGTTTACCTGCTGGAGTGTCTCCAGTCCTGAGGCCATGTCTGCCACAGCCTGGCTTTGGGGTGGTGTGGGGGGAGCTCTGTCCCCACATGGCTGAGTGCAGATGTCCCTCAGCTACGCTTGCAGCCACAGGATTCCAGTCGCCTGAGATTGAGAAGAACTTTGCACGTAGCTCAGAGTCTGAAGGAAGGACAGACTCAGCCTTGAGAAACTGCTGAAAGGAAAGCACCGAAGGAGGTGGCCAGGGTGAGGAGAAGACAAGCTCCGTTAGGGGGAGACGGGTTCTTTCTAAACTCGGTCAGAGGCCTGAAGGTTGGAGGTTAAGAGTATTACTGGGATGTCAGGTGGAAGCGGCTCCGTGCCTGCCACATGATTCTCCGGAGAAAGCACACAGGCGTGCGGGTCCTATGACTAACGGGAACTGGCAGATTAAACGAAGAACTTCCGCAGTGTCTGCCCACAGCGTGCGAGAATGCAGCGTCCACGCTTACTAAGCATGTAATTTTAGGTATATTTAAATAAAATTCAATTTATAGTAAATCTTCATCATATCTCTATTTTAAAATGTGGATTCTTTTTAAAAAATGAAAGAAAAGAAGAATCTTCATTTCAAAGTCTTCAGTGTTTTAAGATCTGTTTTTTCCCATCCCATTCTTGGGTAAACCAGGATTTCCTCATTACCTGCACTCACCTTTGAAGTCAAGACTCAAAATATTATATACAATCATTATTTTTATTATTGTTGCACAATATTAATCAAGCAATCAGTTAGGGATGCCAGGCTCAGTATTAAGATGCCACCCCAAATAAAATGTTTCAGAGAATTTTAATCTAACAAAACTCTCATCAAACATGTCTCATGTTCAAGATGCCATCAGAACCTGTAAGGGACAGAGGGAAGGAAGCAAAGTTAACAGACTAAGGAGGCAAAATCAAGGTCAATCCAGGACCTCCTCTGTATGGGTGCTGCTCGAAGAGCTTTGCAGTTCTCTTCTTGAAGTGGCTTCTGTGCACAGTGAGTTCACGTCTCAGCACCACATTGTAATCCTAATGAGGTCCTTCGGTCCCTGTGGCTGTGAGGTCTGAGAGGGCTGTGCTCAGCCACGCCTGGGGGGCAGCAGATTCCTGTTCCCAGGGGTCCACAATGCTTGTGCTGTCAAGTGAGTCCTGAGTGACCCCCAGCCCCGTCTCCAAAGGAGAGGCTGTCTCGGTGAGGGCACATGGAGGATTCCACACCACTATGCCAGACAAGACCTGGGTGGCCGCAGAATTTGAGTCATTCTAAGGAAAGCAGGTTACAAACACTCAACTTGGGGGCCCTAAGAATTTAGCTTTAAATCCAGCTCAAATACTAAAAACAGACATTGAAAAATAATTGAATAATTTCAAAGCAAGATCACATAAGGAGGGGGCTATCATTGACAAGTTTAGCTGAAAGTATCATATCCTTAGTTTGTATTTTAACATGTGTGTGTGAGCGAGTGTGTCTGTGAGTGTGTGTGAGTGTGCATGAGAGTATGAGTGTGTGTGAGACCGTGTGTGCGGGTATGTGAATGAGTGTGTGATTGTGAGAGTGTATGTGAGTGTGTGTGAGTATGAGTGTGTGAGACTGTGTGAGGGTGTGAGTGTGTGTGAGACTGTGTGTGAGGGTGTGTGAATGTGTGTGTGATTGTGAGAGTGTGTGTGAGTGTGTGTGAGTATGAGTGTGTGAGACTGTGTGCGGGTGTGTGAAAGTGTGTGTGATTGTGAGAGTGTATGTGAGTGTGTGTGAGTATGAGTGTGTGAGACTGTGTGAGGGTGTGAGTGTGTAAGTGTGTGAGCCTGTGTGTGAGGGTGTGTGAGGCAATGCAGATGCACTTTGGAATGGGACAGAGTATAAACGAACAACATACAAGTCTGCAGGTCGTGGATCAGAGGCACGGGGTTCGTTCCAAACAGAAAGAGTTTGGAGGCGTAGCAGAGTGGTGGTGCTTTTCCTCCTGCAGGAGAAATAACAGTCTGTATTTCATGATACTGAGGTTTGATATTTAACTATCTAGGTGCAATATTCTACTGAAAATGGGAAAAACATGCAAGTGGTATTCTTTTTTTTTTGAAATTGAAAAGTACGGTGACATTGCAGAAAACTCCATTTCCTAGCAAATGATGGGATGGTATCAAATGTGTGGATAGCAGGTCCATGAATTTACCACTTTGCCCCACACCTTCCTCAGATCCCATGATCTAAAATTCAATCAGGAATAGACACTGTCATGAACAGAGGTTAACCTAGTAAAATTCAGTCAACTCGACACCACTTTAGGATAGCACTTCCCGAACTTCAATGCATGCACATATTCCCAGGGTCGGCAGGTGGGTCGGGTTAAAATGCAGATTCTGATTTCTCAGGTCTGGGTGGGGCTCCACATTCTAGTTTCCTGGTGATGCCAATGCCCAGTCCCTAGACCACGAATTGAGAAGCAAGGCAGTGGAAGGCTTTACCACGTGTTCTACAGACTGCACGTTTATCAGGCACCAGGTACCATGTTCCCATCTAGTAGCGTGAAGATAAACTAAACCCAATTCCTGTTGGCCAGGCACTCAGAAGGCGGGTAACTTTAATATCTTGAGTTCAGTGTTGTAATACAAGTGCACAGAGGTTACCATGGGTGCGCAGAAGGAAAAACAGGCCAGGCTTGTCTCTGCACCATGGAGAAACATTTCCAGAGCAGGTTCAGAATACAGTCAGGAGGAAAGGGCGGACTTAGTGGTGTTTGTATTTATGGAGGCATAGGCTGAGCTATCCTGAGATGCTCCCTTAAGCCTCTGCATGTTGATAAGAGGCAGCCAAGGCCAATGCTGTGTCTGTTAAGTGGCTTTAAATGTCACAGATAGGATGTGGTGGAGAGCTGGAATAGCAGCTCTATTTATAGAGTGTGTCCTCGCATCGGTTCAGCCTATGTGGTTCCAAATAGATTTTGTTTAAGGAAAGGATCCCAGCCTACACATTCTCCTACTTACCAGGGTCTTGGGACTCAGGAAGTGCAGATGAAATGACTCATGTCCCCACAAGCCGTGCTTCCCAGATGAAGGACACCCCACTTCCCGATCCGACCCGTCTTCGCCTCTCTGAGTCCCTCCCCTGTCCTCCCCACCTCTGCATCTCATTAGACAAAACATATCAAAAATGTGACATTTCCTCCCAATATTAACAGAAGTTTGGCTTTGGAATTATATCACCACTATATCTCTTTTTTACATATCTATTTTCTGACACAAACATTCTCTAAACTGATTTTGAATGCTTACCAGTTCCCCTATAATTTCACAATTATTATTGTTAGTATCTTAAAATAGTGACAGCTTCACTGCATATATACATAATTTAGGTTGACAAATGTACAACAAATGTATCAAATATTGATGATAGGAAAATGGTAGCTAAGGAATTCTATTGATTCTACGTGTGATGATGTGTCATGTCAGGAAAACGCACTTGTGGAAACAAAACAAATGTTCCTTCTTACAATTATAAATATTAGCATTTTACCTTTTTAAAGAAAAATAAATATTTAGCATGGGTTCTTTTCTAGTGAAGATGATAAACTTTAAAAATAAGTATGATAACCAAAAATGTGGAATATCTGCTGCTCAGAAAAAGACATACAACATAAAATCCACACTAAGGATGGCAGGAAACAAGAGGAAGTTACTATAATAAAAGTATAAAAGCTAAACCTGCGTCAGGGGCTCGGACATGAATGACTTTATGGTTAAGCGCCCACCTGTTGAGTACAAACCACAGCTTTAACTGCTTGTTGACAGCAGAGTCCACATCAACACTGTTGCCATCTCATTTCAAAGAACTGCGGGGTAAGCAGGATTGAAGTGACACTTTGTGGATGTGTCCTTCCAGATCTCAGAGGTTCACCCCCTCCCCTCCCAGACACTGAGGCCCACCGGCCTGCTGGAGGTCATCCCAGCACTGGCCAGAGGAGACGGAGCCCGCGCTGCGCCAGGCTGCAGGCTCTCCGCCCGTCCTTCCTAAGCAGTATACAGATAATCTGCTGAGCTAATTCAGATGCGTGAGAATAATATAATTGCTTGAATAAATTTATCTTCCCAGGGACAATCTGCATTACACTCTGCCTAGCTCTCTGGACAAGACTAAATACCATTTACATTAAACACATTTTATGATATATTTATATTATATATTATTATATATTATACTAAATGTAATATAATAATAGCAGCAGTTATCTATTAAGCTGGTGGTTCCTAAACACGTGCAGTTCAGAAACACCTGGTATCTTTTAAAAACTCTAAGACTAAAGTTGTAGCCCAAACCACTTAAATCATAACAGAAGGTATGTAAGCCTCCCTACCTCTCCACAGTATTTCCTGAAGCTCCCAGATAATTCCAGTGTGCGAAAGAGTTTGGCAACCACTGCAGGAAGCATTTACCCTAATGCCTGACCCTTGATAAGGTGTCTTCTATGTGCTTTCATTTGATCAAGGGTTTTGGTCAAGGTCATTGAAGGGTGAGGGGTGAGGTGGTCCTGCTGACTCCAAAGCCACACTCTCCGCCACACTTGGAATGATAGATGCCTGCGGTTAGGGATCATTTTGGCTGAGGCCACTTCTTGGAATCCAGTGAGTGGCTGTTTTGGAACGAGGGCTGCTTTGTGGTATGCCTGCACAATTTATGGTTCTTTTAACAAGGCTTATAGAGAATGTATCGTGTGTCAGGTTGGACCCTGGAGATACAATGATGAAGAAGACATGGTCTGGTCACTTCTCCTAGGCAGCTCCTGGTTTACTAAGGAAGATAAAAATAATTAGAAAACAGCTTGCTTCATGCCACGGGAGATCTGTTCACTGGAGCCCTGAGAGGTGCCCTGTATGAGCTGAATATAAAGTCGTAGACTTTGCTGGGCTTTAGAGGAATTTTGGGGATGAACAGATGGAACCGTCTAGGCAGCAGAAACAGAGGATAGGCAAGGCTCCAAGCCCAGGTTCATAGAATCAAGAACAATCCTCTGCAAACGCAGGCAGGACGTCAGTCATGGCTAGGCAAGGACTAGACATTTCCAGAGGGGCCAGAATGCAAAAGGTCTAATCCAAGGGGAAATTGGGAGCCTTTAAATAGTTTACTGTCTTTTACTTCTATGCAAGACCACACTTCACCCAATGAGTGTTTACCAAGAAAAATTGCCTCAAAGTGATGTCTCTGCTGGTGGACAGAAAGTCATCACATTAAAAAAGGCAGAAGATGCTAGAGACAGTGCATGCTGAAGACAGTGAATTTATTCTCTCCACTCCTATCAGAGAACCCTGATATAGGAGCAGCTGCACTGCTGGGGGCAGCCATGGACTATCTGAGTGTCACAGATGGGCACACATTCTGTCGATGTAACGCATGCGTCTACTCTAATCCTCTCCACCACCCTGTAAACTGGATATTACTATTACTAGCATCCTTATTTTACAGGTGGGGAAGCTGAGGCACACGGTGGCTCTCCATGACCACACAGCTAGTGAGCAGCAGTGGGAGCTACACTTACGCGTCTGATTCCAGAGTTCGTGCTTTCAACTTTCATGCTCTATCGAGTTTGTCTGGAATGTGCTGTTTGAGCAGATAGTGCTATCAAGATATTAATGGGTTTTTAAAAGAAGCTGGATTTTCCCTCTCATTTTTCGGTGCCTTCTTTAATTATTCCAAAAATATGTAAGCTCTCTGGCTTTTGCTCAAGAAGAGTTGGCAAAGATCTAATTCTCCTGCGCAGTAAAAATGACATCAGTTCTGAGGTTTTGACATCTATGGACTACACAAAACCGATGGAGAAAGTTTTCTGTGAATTAGTTGTGAATAAGTTCCCACTTAATTTTTCTTAAAGATAAAGGATTTTTTATATCGTTTCTTCAGAAGTACAGGATAAAATTTCACAGAAACTTCAAGGGTTTTTTTTTTTAATATATTCAGACTTGATTATTTAGATCTAAGGGTACAGTGGGAATTAAGTAATATATTCTTTCTGATGAGAAGATAGAGTTTTTATAGAAGCATATTTGAATTAGGATAGATGTTTTAATTACCATTTTCAAGAATTTTTAAAGAACTGACTAGTTAGTAAAAATAAAAATTTATTTTTTTGTTTTCTGTACAATTTGGCTCCTAGCTATGAAGTGGGTGCTTCAAGTTCCCATGGGCCTGCCTCCTTTAACTCACTGTGTAAACTGTGGTAACCTCCTCAACATGAATTAATTAATTCAATGTTGAACATTAAATCTCAGCTTCTCCTTTGTTCATCTGTGAGTTAGAATAGATGATCTCTAAGACCTCTTGCATGCTATGAGTACATCATTCCCTGCATAGACAAAAACCTTGTTGATACCAACAAAAAAGTAAGTAGCACACAAAAAACAAGGTTGCTTTCTTTCTTGACTTCAGTTCATTGTGCTGGGCTTAGGGAAAATCGCATAATATCATTAGGTGACATAATTAGTGATTAAAGCTAAGAAGATAAAATATGTCAGTAAACAGTCCTTTTAGAAGTAGGCAGTTGCTTCTGTCGTATAGTTTGAAAGCACCAGAAATATTTCCCTTACAAAGAACGTTCTTCCCAGACTGGAACTGTTGCATGTACCATCATGTCTTTCTGGCAGGAAGGTATGTTAAGCTAATTCATACAACTGAGCTAATGAATTACCAAATACATTATTCCTAACAGGAGAGAAAGTGAAGGTCAAGAGAACTCCACATCTATCGAAGTGCACCAGATCTAGGGAACCACAGCAGATCCAAGGCACAGTCACAAGATTTTTGGTTTTCTTAGAACCATGCGTTCATGGCCAGCAAAGCCAAGATCTGGACATGTTTAACCTCATTCAGCAAATATCCGTGGAGCACCCGCTCTAAACCACATGCTAGTGTCCAAGTTCCAGGTGCTGGGAGTGGGGTGATCAGTGAGGCGGTGGGGGGGTAGCCTTGTCTAACGCCACCCCATCATTCAGTCTGCCTCTCCTTCGAGGCCCACATAACCCTGACGTTAGGTGTGGCCATGTGACAAATTTTGAAAGGGAAGTGTGAGTACAAGTAAGCTGGGTCCATTCTAGGTGAAAGGATTTAAGAGCTGGAGCATAATTCTCCACCTGATGTCTTCTACAGACCTGGTGTGTGTTCCAATGCTAGACCACCCTCCGCCTGGGCAGTTGCATCAAAGCACAGAGGACAGCTGCTCTGAAGAGCCATCCAAACTCACAAAGGACTTGTTCGGAGTGAAAAATAAACCCCTGTGACGTCCAGCACAGAGCTTTTCAGGTTATTTCTAAGTGCAGCGTTGCCTGGCCTACCTGTGAAAGCTCAGACGAAGTCCTCCCCACATGGGGTCTACATCCTAGTGTAAGACAGACGATAAGAAGTCAATTAGACATTTATGTAACTGTATGTGGAGATAAGAGCCTCGAAGGACAGTGGAATGGGGTGAGGGGCTCCCGGAGACTGAGCGGGCGATTTAGATATGATGTTCAGGGGGCGATTGTATTGGGGATATCGAATATCTGAAAAATAACAAAGAGGATGGTTCATGAAAAGGTGGAATACAGAGCATCCCAGAAAATGGGAAGAGCAAGTGCAAATTCCCTGCATCCAGACATCTTGGCCTATTTGAAGAACAGAGTAAGCCCCAGCATGGAACGAAGTGAGCTGGGAGAGGGACAAGCGGAGACACAGACAGAGGCAGGCCCAGATCACTTGTTGCTGGGTCAGGATTGAGATTTTCATGTGATTCCGAGTACACCCGGAAGCCAGGGAAAGATGCTGAGCAGGGAGCGACCCCGTTCATACTGTGACAAGGTCACTCTAGCTGTTGTGTGGACCAAGAGTGTGAGCAGGGCTCTCAGGAGGTCCGGGTGGATGTCCACGGTGTTGGGACAAGGAGAGCAGCAGTGGAAATTGTGGGCAGTGCTCTAGCTCAGATGGTATTTTAGAACTGAAGCCTGTGGTGACTTAGATGTGGGGTGTGAGAGAAAAAGAGAAATCAATATTGACTTTTAGTTTTTTGACCTAAGCAACTTGGTGACTGACGCTGCTATTTATTAAAATGGGGAAGATCTAGATTGAAACAGGTTTGGGGGTCTAGGGCTGAAGGAAAGAGAAATCAAGAATTCTCCTTTAAACACACGATGCCTACTTTTGGAGATACACATAGACTAGCAATTGAATAGGCATTTGGCTATCAAGTTCTGCAGCTCAGCATAAGAAGTCAATGGTGGGGATAGAAAAGGTAGAGCAATGCTGAGGGATGGATGGAGGGAGGAAGGAGGGACGATAGACAGGCAGCAGATCGGGAGTGGGCAGGCAGATCAGAGAGCCTGGGCCGTGAAGCCAGGCACGGCTGGGAGGCCCACAGCACGTGCACACAGAGAAGGGAGAGGTGCCAGCAGGGGCTCTGGGCCACTCTCGGGTTTGGACCTCAGGAAGGGAAGGTCACCCTGCAGGGCGACTGGAAAGCGATGAACAGAATCTAAGAGGAAACCTAGGAAGGTGTGTTGTCTTTAGAAGAAGCAAAGAAAGCACTTCAAGGAGAGAGTGATCAACTGTTAATATATCAGAGATGGCTGCTGGGTGAAGTAAGACGAAGCCTTTGGGGACTGTGGCATCCTTGGGACAGCATTTCACAGTGTGGGATACAAGCCTGATGGGGCGAGTTCAAAGAGGCTGTGTGTTGTTGGGGATGAAGTGTTTCAGTTCAGTTCAGTTCAGTTCAGTCCAACATTGTGGAAAACTGTTTAGCAGCTTCTTCAAATTTAAAAATATATATCTCTCTCATAACCCAGCCCTTCCCTTCCTAGGTATTTATCCAACAGAAATGAAAACATATGATCACACAAAGACTTGCTGACTTATGATCATAGTAAATTCATTTGTATTAGACCCGAATGCCCCCCAGCAGGATAAATGAATTGTGGTACAGTCGTGCATCACGTAAAAACAAAGACACAATCTGAGAAATGGACCACTGGGAGAATTTGTCATTTTGTGAACTCCGTAGAGTGTACGGTATTTGCACAAACCTGTGTGGTGCAGCCTACTGCACACCTAGGCTGTATGGGACAACCTGTCTCTCCTGGGCTGCAAACCTGTGCAGCATGTGACTGTACTGAACACCACAGGCAATTGTAATGCAGTGGTAAGTTTTTGTGTATCTAAACATCTAAACATAGAAAAGGCACAGTGACAATATGGTATAAAAGATAAAAAGTAGTACACATGTATAGGGGACTTACCAGAAGTGGAGCTTTCAGGTCTGGAAGTTGCCCTGGGTGGGTCAGTGAGTGAGTGGTGAGTGGACGTGAGGTCCAGGACGCCGCTGCGCACTGCTGTAGACTTTATGAACTCTGCACACTTAGGCTACACTACATTTATAAGGACATATTTTCTCTTTTTCAATAATAAATTAACCTTAGCATGCTATAACCTTTTTTACTTTGTAAACTTAAATTTCTTTTAACTTTCTGGCTCTTTTGTAATAACACTTAGCTTAAAACACTAACATATTTATACAGCATACAAAAATATTTTCTTTCTTTATATCCTTATTCTACAAGCTTTTTTTCTATTTTTAATTTTTTTTATCCTTTTAACTTTTTGAACTTTTTAATTAAAAGCTAAGACACAAGCACACACATTAGCCCTACACAGGATCAGTCACCTATATCACTGTCTTCCAGCTGCGCATCTTGCCCCACCGGAAGGTCTCCAGGGACAACAAGACGCATGGAGCTGCCAGCTCTATGGTGACAATGCCTTCTCTGGAACCCTTTCTGAGGGATCTGCCTCGGGCTGTTTTACAGTTAACTTTTTTAAAAAAGTAGAATGAGCACACCTTAAAATAACAATAGAAAGCAGTAGGCACAGTACGTTTGTTTATTCCAGCATCACCATAAGCTATGAGTAACGTGTTGTTACAATGTTACAATGTCTACAACATCACTAGGTGATAAGAGTTTTTCTCCATTGTAATTTTATGGGACCTCCATGTGAAATGCAAATCAAAACTGCAATGAGGCATCACCTAATTCCAGAGAGAATGGCTTTTATCTGTGGTACATTGTTGACCAAAACACCATTACACAGCACATGACTGCATGTGCATATAATGGAATACTACTCACCAAGGAAAAGGAATGTAGTGATGTGGATGAACCTCAAACTCATTGTGCTGAGCAAAAATAAACAGGCACAAAGGATTAAATACTGTACATTTATATAAAATTCTAGAAAAGTACAAGCTACTTGCTAGGGAAAGAAATGAAATCATTGGTTATCAGAGATAAAGGGAGGGATAGATTGCAAAGGAGCATGAGGAAACTAGAATTTTGGATATTCTAACAGGTGCATGCTGTTATCTCATTGTGCTTTTAGTTTGCATTTCCCAGATGCCTATGTTGTTGAACATCTTTTCATGTGCTTATTGGCCATTTGTACATCTTCTTTTGCAAAGTGTCTCTGCAAATCTGTTGCTTTTTTTTTTTGTTGGCTTGCTTACCTTTTTAATGTTGAGATGTAAACATTGTATTATATATTTATACAATATAAATAAACACAAAAATTTAATTCTTAAAAAAAATATTTCAAGAGCCAAACTTGCAACATTAGCCCCATCTTCCGGGGCTCTTGCCAGGTAGCTAAACACTATAGCACTAGAGACTGTTTCCATTTCATGGACTCTTTCTTATCTCCCCATACATACATATATATAAATATAAACATATAAACAGTTTCATATACATATATCAATAAATATATATTAATTAAATATATAAGACATATATAAATATGTAAATAAACGCATATTTATTTTACTATATAAACATATATTTTTTAATTGCAAATTTTCTTTGCACCCCTGGAATATTTACACTTGTTCACAGAGAATTGTATTTTAAATGCCCCTTAATTCTACTTACTATTATGTTAAGTAGTTTTTTATATTGATTTTTATGAGTTAGGTTAGTCTATACTTTATAGTGTGTATGTGTGTGTGTTTGTATGTGTGTGTGACCAAACACACATGTGTACCAGGGTGGTATCTTCATTAGGTTTTGATATTGTATTTTTGTTAATTTTTAAAGGTCTATCATGGTTTAAATAGCACTGGCACCATCCTTGAAGACTGGAAGGCATTCACCAGGGAAACTTTTGGACCTAGAATGCTTTCAAGGGATAGCACATTTACTAGAGACAATCCTGGTACATGTGAGTCTGTAGGAGGTTCTCATGAGGAAAGAATACTGGTAAAGACGGGCAGTTAAGAGACTCCGAGTAGATGCCAGTTCCAACATGTCACAGTTCAGATTTCCCAGTCCTAGAAGTTACCTTCTGCCTTGCAAATAAATCGGAAGAAGGGGAGGTTAAGAAAAATGCCCTATCACTAGACACTACACCATTCTAGAAGTTTTCAAGTTCCTGAAAAATCCAAAGGGATGCAAAAGAAGTCAGTGGGAATTCCAGTGTTGACAATTCCCATTTGCTAAATTTCTCCAGGCTGTCCTTTGGGGTTGTGCTGATGACAGGCCATCTCTAGACAGAGGGATAATTCATCTTTAGCCTTAAACAGAAGATAAAATTAACTTATGTCTGACTGACCTTTTGTGACCTTCCATGATATAGCTATATTTTTCTAAATTTTAGTAATCTCCTAAGGCTTTTTGTCTCACGGAACTCTTCCTTCACCTCCCTCTGGGTTCTCAGTGCCTAATATTTGGGTTTCTTTCTCTTACTTTTTGTCATTATGTATTTCTCATTACTGAAGCCCAAGCCCTTTGCTTGGTCTAGAAACCACAAGAGAGCTGCCCATATACAGTCATTATGGAATATGCAGAATACCTTCCTTATTGATACCTGCGATGGCTTGAATGTCTCCCTCAAAACTCATGTTAAAATTTAATTCCATATACACACAGGCATATACACACAGACATATGTATATAAATGGATTGGGAGGCGGGGCCTTTGAGAGGTGATTAGGTCACGACGGAGATCAGTGCCATTATCTCAGGAATGGGTTAATTACTGTGGGAGTCCGGCTTCTTTACCTCTTTGTCTCATGTGCTCGAGTCCCCCTCCTGCCTGTCCACTGTGGGAAGACCCTCACCAGATGCGGGCACCATGCTCTTGAACGTCCAGCCTCCAGAGCCATGAACCAAATAAATCTCTTTTCTTTATAAATTACCCAGTCTGTGGTATTCTGTTATGGCAGCAGAAAACAGTCTAAGACAATAATATTGCTCAAAATAGACCAGACCTAATGAATAAAGAAACTGAATTAGCAACTGACATAATTAAAACACACACTCCTCATCCCTTCTGGAAAAGAAGAAACATTTGTTCATTAACCTGTGGTCCAGAATAAGCTGTAGTGACCTCAGACGGTAAACAACTCCCGTGCGCAGTACCATGAGTGACTGTGACTCTTATTTATAGTACAAGGGACAAGAGCATGTCATGGCATAATTGAAAATGCTCTCCCATTGGTCTTATTCATCAACATGTTATTAAAATCTTCGTTAAAATATTATTAGCTTGTTTAAGTTTGCCAGGTCTCATAAACCCCAGAATTAGGATTTATCTCAGTGTAGTGGAATGTTTCTCCCCCTTTATAATGAACGATCATGTTTCAGGTGCCCTGTGAATCCAGGGTAAACTAATTAATCTTTGTCCAGCAGTGTTAATTAGGATGCTATTTAGACCATTGTCTTTCAGTACTCTGGGGGCCATGACTTACTGGTGGATCCTCAGGTTGACGTAAAAAGCTATCAACTCACATTCTTTTGTGAGTACCATCTCTGAAAACATTTACACCTTTTAATTTGAAAGGTAATTATATTTTTTGGCAGGCAGAAAATACTGTGATTTTAGCATGTTACTTGTGAAAAGTCACAGAATTTCCTATACAGACATCATCCTTAGTAGTACTCCGTGTTTATGACAATTTGAGGACATGGCAGGCTTATGGCCAAATTGAGCCACTTTCATAAAAATCAAATGTACGTCCTGAATCACACATAGGGAGAATCAGACTGTTTGAGTCATTAGCACAAAGTCAAGGTTTACCTGGGAAAACAATTTTTCTGAAGGGAAAATTGTGAGCAAATTTCAATGACAGGAAGAATTCTCAATGACCTATCAGAGGAAAACTCTGTGTGGGTGGGACCTCTCTCCAAAGAGACAGTATTCAGAGAAAATCTGTTAACAGTAAGTGGGTGAGAATTAGTTCCAACACATAGCTTGTTGTATCACTTAGTAAGTTTGGTATTGAAAGCTATAGAAACAAGTAGTTAAACCAAAATGGAAACATGCAAACATGCTTGGCTAGCCTAACTGCACATTTTTACGACTATGGATGAAGTAATTGCAGAGTACCACTGAAGTTAATGTGAAATGAATGAATTGTTTGGTGAAGGCATTTGGCAGAAGCAGGGAATATACGAAAGAACAGCATAGGTATTATTCCTGAAACACGGAAACGCTGGAGATTTTCGCCAACTTTCCAGCGACTTTATAAGCTGTGAGGTTTCTAAAAAGCATAGTTTGCCCTATGCTTCTAAAGTTTATAACAAAAATTATCAACAAAATTGTCCAGATCGAGTTTGCATTCTGGTTGTGGCTCTTCACTGTAAAATATTAACATATATGCACATAAGACAAAATGTGGTTGGCTTGTTTTAGTGCTGAAGTTTTCTGTTTTAATCAGGACTTTTACTTATATTGGTCTGCTATTCATTTCATGCATGTTTCTACTTATCTGACAGATTTTGGAATCAGAAAATTAGACTCTCGTTCCTCCCTTCCTTCCTTCCTTCCTTCCTTCCTTCCTTCCTTCCTTCCTTTCTTTCTTTCTTCCTTCTTAGTTGGTGATTTCCTGGCATCAAGGCATTCATTTTACAAAAAAATATTTTATGATGATTTTCAAGTAACTGTCTCGTGGAACCGATGTCCTTTGATAACTACTTGCCACTCAGCAATGCTTATGTATATGTCTAATGATAAGCATTTATAGTAGAAAAATGAGATTTCCAGAATATCTAGGATACATGTCATTCAGGATGAATTCTAGCTTGCAGTCTCTGAAACCACCTTCCAAGACAAAGCAAAAGATGGCAAAGTGTAACACTTATTACACGTATCTAGGGTAAAAAAAATCCTATCTGTAGGGTGCTAATCTGAGACCCTAAAATGAATGCCTTACCCACACTTCCTTTTCTGCCCCAAACAGAGCCAAGTGCCAGACCAACAGTGGTAAGTTGTTACTCTCTCCTCTGCTCCCTACTCCCTGCTCAGACTACAGAAAACTTGGCAGCCAATCCTCTGCCACAAATGAGTTGTGTTTTGAAGTGACCAAATAGTGTACAGCTCCCACTCCACACCAACACACCACCACAATCACTGTTTTTCATAATCTTATTATATCTGCATAAAAATGAGAAAAATGAAGAAACCATAACCTAGCCATAAGTCAGGAAGGAGCATGGACGTGTGGGACACACAGGAAGTTCCGGGTGATTCTTGACAAGGAAAGTGTTGGTGGAGGAGGAGAAGACGGGTGGTGGGAGAGCCTGGTGGGAACGGTGTGCGCCCTGCCAGCTTAGGTTACCCGAGGACCCACGGGGGACTGGGCAGACCCTCCCCACTCTCAGAAGACATTGAAATAGAGCTGTCCCCATCAGCCCCCACTGTCAATGTGGGGGCATCTCTCAGTCTCCACTGGTACCCAGTCTACTCTGATTTTTGGCAAATACTGGGTCTGCATAAATCTCTCTTCAGGATGAGTGTATACACACATGCACCCACAAACAAAACATGGGCATAATACAAGATAAGGAAGTGGAGGTCAGCCCCTAATGGTCAGAGGGAGGAAATACTTCTGAAAATCTGCCTAATATAGTAGGTCATTAAATACGAAATGTCAGATTTCTAATCAAAAGTATAGTTTATTATATTTCAAACAAGAAGCAGTACAATGAATCAAAGCATGCACCTAAACTATCTACACAGTTTTGCCATCTTAACGGGGGCTTACTTATGCCAGCAGTGAAGACGCCTGGAGAGTGAGTGGCCATGAAATCTTGAAAGATGTTTTCCACAGCTTGTTGAGAAGTGAATATTTTTCCTTGCAAGAAGTGGTCCAAAGCCTGGGAGAAGTGGTAGTCAGTTGGTGCAAGGTCTGGTGAATAAGGTGGATGACAGAGAGTTTCCAAGTCCAGCTTCTGTAGTTTGAGCAGCGTTGTTTGTGCAACATGTGGTTAAGCGTTGTCTGGCAAGAAGATTGTCCTGTCTCTGTTGACCAACCTCGGCTGCTTAATTGCAAACATCCTCATCATTTAGTCCAATTGGTTGCAGCAGACATCTGTCGTAATCGATTGACCAAGTTTTATGAAGCTGTAGCAGAAAATACCAGCGCTGGACCACCAAACAGACACCAGTAGCTTTTTTTGATGAATATTCGGTTTTGGATTGTGTTTCAGTACTTCATCTTTATCCAACCATTGTGCCCAACACTTGTGATTGTCAAAAAGAATCCATTTCTCATCACACATAATAATACAGTGTAGAAATGGTTCGCCTTTATGTTGTGACAGCAAAGAAAGGCAAGCTTCGAGACGATTTCTCTTCTGACAGTTGTTTAATTCATGCAGAACCCATCTATCCAGCTTCTTGACCTTGCTGATTTGCTTCAAATGGTCCAATATTATTGGAATAGTAAAGTCAAACCTTGCTACTAATTCATTCGTAGGTTGAGCTGGATTTGCTTCCTCTACAGCTTTCAGCTCATCATTATCCACCTTGGTCTCAGGTTGCCCACGTGGCTCATTTTCAAGATTAAAATCACCAGAACGGAACTTCTCAAACCATCGTCATACTGTGTGTTCATTAGCCACGTCCTTTCCAAACATCTCATTGATATTTCCAGCTGTCTGCGCTGCATTGGTTCCACGACAGAACTCATACTCAAAACTAACACAAACTTTTGACTTATCCATGGTTTCACAAAAATTGCTGTAAAAAAAAAAATTGAAAGATAATCAAAAGCCAAACCACACACCTGAAAGAATGTGGATGTACCTTCACAATAAAAATAAAACAAGAAGTGTCAAAGTGAAATGTCAGAGATATTAACTGTCAAACTTATACAAGTTAAAATAATCCAAAAATTTAATAAAAGCTAGTACATCAGCATGAGGAAAAGTAAACAACAGAATCTATACTATAGAAAATAAACCAGTGATTTGCAACAAACTGAAAACACTCTTCCAGAATGCAAAATAAAAAGGCAAAGCAATGAAAAATAACAAAGATATTATTTTTGTGCAGGGCAAAGTATGAAAACATGATTAAAAAAAAAGACCTGGACGTACAGATTGAAATACACAATGAAAGAAAAATTTAAAAAAATAAACATCTAGAAATACTGAATTCTTATTATGGTCATAAAGACAATTGCCACCAGCATTTGGGACATCAGCAAGTTATTTAAAAAGGAACAAATATCAAATCATCCTTTGCTTTCTCTTTTGCCAAGTGACACATCCGCAGACAATAGAGCATCTGATACTGTCTAACATGGAGGTGAGAAACAAATCAGTGGGCAGAAATTCAAGCAAATACAAAGGAAGAAAAGGAAAGCAATGGTGTAAAATAGCACAATTTTAGGATATACAGAAAAAATCAAATGGAACTGAAGTTATTTAATATTGATAAAGGGAATAATAACCCAAACTGAAAATAAAAGTGCTACAAATTTTAATGCATCAGAAATATAATACCAAAAACCTAGAGTAAGATCTGTTGGAATTCAAGGAGACTCTTATAATTATATATATTATTTCCATATGACTCCATAACATAAGCCAATACCCTGATCATTTGCAAGCTAGATATTATTCATAAAAGATTACATTTAAAACTCCAACCCCTGAGCAGGAATTGCTACAGAGACCTTGAGGAGAAGTTGGGCAATATTTATTAAAATTAAAAGCGTTCCCGTCCACCCGTTTCGCTGCTTCACTTGTGAGTGCGTGTCTTAGGGAAGTGCTCCGACACGGTCAGCAGAGGGGCACGCCAGAGGATCTTACGGCAGGAAACAAAGCGGGAAATAACAGAAATAGCTCTCAGTACAGAATAAATAGATGAAATGCATAGCTTATGGACTAGTATGAAGAAATTTAAGAATATATAAAAGAATGAAATTGGTGTACACCTTGCCACGCCTGACCCATGTGAGTGAGCTCTGGGGGCTAGGAGTTAGAAATGGAGAATTTGGTCTTATCTACAGTATTTCTTTCTTTTTCTTTCTCTTATGATGAATGTACACATTTATTACATGTGTAATTATTAAAAATACTGAAAGAATATTAAATAAGGGCAATTTTTCATTCTGAATGATGGGAATATGCATGGCGGCTTTATGTTTGGTGTTTCCTTTTTGTCATTTTCTCATTTTATAAAAACATGTAACTAGGGAATAAAAATTCTCACAAATAACTCTTAGGCCACAGGCAAATAAAAACTAGAGTTACAGATTATTGTGACAACAAAACATTGAGACTACAAAGTAGTAAAATTTAGGAGTTATAGCCCAAGCTGTTCTCTGAGGCAAAAATCTCATCCTTAAATGTTTTAATTATTGAGCATTAAAGAAATACAGATAAACTTACCATTTAATTCAAGAAGACAGAGAGCCAAGCCCAAAGAAATCAATGGATGACTCTTTATATAAACATTAAGACTGATTCTAACTCCCTCCTGCGCACACACAGGCAGATGTCCATGGACTTCACGCAGGGCGTGACAGAGGAAAGGCTCCACGTGCGGGTCACAGCTTCACAGCGTTTGTGAGCAAACGGTTTCCCAGGTGCTGGGGCAATGGCAGGAGAGCGGGACATGCTGGGAAATCACTTCTGCCCAGAGCACCTAATGGCCCCCAGGATGCCCTGCGTAGGGCCTGGGGTGGGGCTCTGTGGGGAGAGAGTGTTCCTGAGCCATCACAGTCCCAATTTTTCTGGAATGAGGCAAACTTTCCAGAAGAAAGTTTCTAGCAGACACCTTGGAAAATCTGCAGGTGGCTATGAAAAGAGGTCCTTAGCCCTCACAAACTGAGAGCAAGAATGAAAAGGTGAAAAGCCATCTTGGACAGAAGGGAAAAGCCCTAAACCTGTTCCATTTGTGGTGACGATGGCACTTGGAATTCCCAGTGGTGTCAAGAGGGAGTACGGAGTGGTAGAGGGCTCTTTGAAGTCTGGGAAGAATTTAAATTCTTCTTCTTCTTAGTGAATGCTGGGCAGAAAAGGCTTGTCTTGAGTTTCTACCCTAATAGATATTCTAATATGCCCTGTATCCTTACTCCCTGGGAAGAAGACAATTTGTACTGATTTTTCCATGAGGATTTGTGCAATTTTCTTTAAGCAAAATGCTGTTTGCAATGGTTTTTGTTCAGCCTGAACACAGAATTATTATGTGCATTTGAGGACTTTGGTTTTCCTTTGGCTCTTTCTTATTTTACAGACTTTCTTACAAATCTTACCAGGGCCTGGCACGATTTATTAGGGGTCCTGTGGAACATCAACTTTGAATTAGTAGTTTTGTGTCCCGAAGGATAAATTTTATTTTATTTTATTTTATTTTTTACTTGGAATGATATCAATAGGTAGACATTTATTTTTTAAAAATTTATAGACATAGGAATTTAATAAAATACAGAAGTACATTCTGAGTGAAAAGTACAGTGAACTTCTTCAATGAATCAAATATTCATCATAAAATCAAGAGATTAGCACCTAAGTAAAATAACCAATATGCTTAAGCAACATTTTTCGGATATTCACCAATAGCTAATGTAATGAGCTGTTAAATTATCAGAAAATTTCAGAATGCTATGAAATTAAAGGATTTTATTAGGTCTAGCAGCTTCTATGGTTGTGGAGGGAAATGCATATTTCTTATACCCATATGTCTACCAGTTCAGCGAGGTTTGGTGGAGCCCTTCAGATGAGTGTCTCCCAAAGGATAAATTTTAGATAGATGTTTCTCTATGGAAAAATCAAATCAAGAAAAAATGGGGAAAAATTCCAAAAGGCAGGCTTGCATAATGGTCTATACAAGATGGTCTTCCAACCAGTGAGGCCTAACCCTGTCGAGGAGGACTGCTGTGGCAGACCATATCATCCAAACATGGACACAACGATATCTCCCCTGCCTGTGTCCTTCCATGATACGACTTGGCCACACACACCACCATTCAGGTATAATCTAATTCTTCTCCTCTCTCATCTAGGGGCTTGTAACTGCTCCATGCAGTAGACTGTGGTGGAAGAGAAGGCCTGTAATTTCATAAGCATAATCTGCACTGACAGGTAAGAAGTTTGACAGCCCAAGGCAGCCATGTTGTGAGGAAGCCCAGCCACAGGGAGGCCGTGAGCAGGTGCTCTAGTCAGCAGTCTCGCTCCCCGAGTCATCCAGCCTTGGCGTCAGACGTGCGAGTGATCAGACCCTCAGGGGATTTCCAGCAATGGAGTCGCGTATGAGGCCTCCCAGCTGAGGCCCCAGACATCATGAGACAAGCCATTCCCGTGGTCTGCATTTGTGAGCACAGTCAACTGTGGGATTGGGGCCATTAAGTTTTGCTGTAATCAGAACTGTTACAAGTTGAATTTTGTCCACGAAAAATCCATGAGCTGTTTGGAAGTGGGGCCAGTGCAGATATGACTAGTGAAGGCGGAATCATAGTGAGGTCAGGTAGGCCTTAATCCATTATGACTGATGTTCTCGTAAAAAGGGGAAAGTTGGACACAGACAGAACACAGAGAGAATACCAATTGAAGAAGAAGGCAGAGATCAGGATGATGTTCCCAGAAGCCAAAGAACACCAAAGATTGTCAGCAAGCCGCCAGGAGCTATGGGAGACGCAGAGAATAGATTCTCTCCCCAGCCCCAGAAGGAACCAGCCCTGCAAGTACCTTCATCACAACTTGCCGACAGACAGTGAGAGAATAAATTTCTGTTCTTTAAGCCACCCAGTTGGTGGCATTTTGTTATGGCAACCACAGCAAATTAATACACTCATGAAAGATTAGATGCTGGTATGAATGGTTACTATTTTTGGTTAGTTTGACCTAAAATGCTTGTTTGTCAAGATAATTTTGATGCATTGTTGCTTTTATCTAATGAATTGCATAGATATGTAACTACACATTTTCTTACCCTCACTCTTGCATTTTTACAAGTTGTGGCATTGCAGCATAGCTCAGAATGGAGCCATGGCAAAGCCCCTGCTATCCACTGCTAGAAACCTTCCCCAGGTAGGGACAGGTTCATCAGCCAACACTGAGTACTGTTGTTCAACCAGAAACAAAGTCATCGAGTTTTACTGTTAGATAGTCTGTGTTACTTTGTGTGAATGGGATGTTCAGGGACCTTGCTAAACTGCTGAAAGAAAAGTAGATAAACCACCTTGTAAGAATGTTCATCATGTGTTCAGTAACTCAGATGCATGACTTAACATGAGTTAACGTGCGTATGAGCCCAGCCACATGTGTGTGTCATTACACGTACAGTCTTGTGTACACAACCCCATTACATCATCAGAGCAGGTTAACTACATGTCTATCCCAGAAAAAACAACCAAGCAACTTTAGAATGGGATATTAAAGGGAAATCTGTGATAATTAAGCACTAGTAAGGAAAAATTATATCAAACTCACCTGATCTGTAAAATAGGGTTTGGGCAGGTCCCATCATCTGTCCTTCCCCAGGCCTGTCCAGATCTAGTAGCAACTTAGATATGCACATGGAGAAAAGGGTCAATAGTTACCTGCAAATAACACAAAGCTGGAAAAGGCAAAATGAATTGCATGTCTTCTAAAAGACAATTAAAACCCCCAAATTCCAGTCCAGTCTTGAGAGCAAACATCATGCAAACCCAGATTTGGGGAATTCTACAGAATACCTGGTCAGTATTCCCTTGAACTGTCAAGGTTGTGAAAAACAAGGAAAGACTGAGAAACTGTCACAGACCAGAGGTGGATGTGTCAACTAAATGCAATGGGGTCCTCTGGGTTGGATCCTGGAACAGAAAGATGAAATCAAAGGAAAAACTAGCAACGTCCAAACAAAGCCAGGTCTTCAGTTAATAGTAATGCATCAGTGGCAGTTATACGTTCCACCAATATACCATGTTCATGTCAGTTACTAAAATAGGGGACCCTGGGGTAGGGATATAGAGCAACTCTCTGCTCTGTCTTTGCAAGTTTTATGTTAATCTAAAATTCTTTCCAAAATCTAAAGTGATTCTTCTTCTTCTTCTTCTTCTTCCTCTTCCTCTTCCTCTTCTTCCTCCTCCTCCTCTTCTTCTTCTTTTAAGGAAAGTTAAAGGTAGGGCTTAACTCACAAATGAAATTATTAATAAGGAATAAAATGAACTCATTCATTCAACGAATGTTTCATTCAACGAATATTTACTGAACACATCTGATGTGTCAGATAGTACCACCACTGTATCATGGTGATAAAATTATATAATGCCTTTCTGTAAGGCTATCCATGGATTTCTATGCTGAAATAAAAAGTTTTAACCACCTAAGTACAGATATGAAATCTAACCACACAGGGGTTTCCACCCAAGGATCTTAGTTGACCACAAGTTCAGCATTAACCATGAGTGTACTGTGGATGGAAAGAAGTTAATATAAAGTCACACTGCATTCATGGAATTCTAGGACACAGGAAAGGGCTGAGGGCATACTTCACTCCATATGGTTTTGTGGCCTTGTGGCTCCAAACCCATTTCTATCCTGAACGACAAAGCCCTATAGATAAGAACTTCTGATGAGGGAGGCTGTGTGGGCTCCCAGGGGCTGGCTGGTTTTACCTGGGAAAGCTCCTATCTTCTAACCAAGAGCTTGGCTCAGCCAGAGTGCAGGGTGCTTTTCTAGACGCTGCTAAAGGAGAGGATCAAGCCCTCAGCACACCTTGCTTTTAAAGTTATGTCAGGCCATGTCTGAAATTTCACAAGCATTTTGCCTCATTTTCATACCATGGTTAGGATAACATGTTTCATGCTTTAATTTGAAAATCTTGATCCATCGAGACTAATAAGTAACAGAGAGAGTTCCAAACTCACCCAACTGTCCAATGACAGGGCCCGGTACATCCACCCTGTTCCATAGCAGTGGATCTCAACAGGGATAATTTGGCAAGGTCTGGAGGCATTTTGAGTTGTCACAATTGAAGAGGATGCTGGTGGCACTTAGTGGGTACAGGCTAGGATACTAAACATCCCACCAGCATAGGACCCCCGCAGCAGAGAAGCATCAAGCCCCAGGTGTCACTAGAGCCAAGGATGAGAGACCCTGGTCTGCAGGAGCCCTGGGGCTGGCCCTCCTGGGACCTTGTGTCCCTGCAGTGTTAACTTCCACCCCGAGTGCTCCTACAAAGAACGCCCCACCTCCCAGCCTGAGCCCACTGTTCTATCACAGCCGGTGACGAATATGCTCTTTGGAGTCAGAAAAGCCATGTCTGTGTCCCCTCTGAAACACCTCACACCTGAGTATCTGTGTCTTTTCTCATGCATGTAACCTAACTCCTGAGACCCGCAGCTTCCCTCACCTGAGACGCAGAGAAAAGACTGTCTTGTGGCCGGTGTTGTCATCAGGAAAACATTTAGCTGTTTTATCCTATGATGAGCCTTCTAGGGTTTTAGCTTAGGGTTCATGGAGTCTGAGGATAGAACTGAATGTTAATACCAAAGAGCTACTTATAATTCTACAAATCTTATGTTATGCATTTAAAAGCATTATCTGCAAAGGGGTTTGTACTTATAATCAGAAGGTCAAAGGGTATCCTTGGCCCAAAAGAAGTTAAGAACTTTTCGGTGCCTGCATTAATGCACCATCAGCGGTTACAGAAACGCTACAGGCACAGAGACTGGAGGCTCATGCAGACCACCTCCCAGTCACTGGCCCCCGAATCTTGGCCCCAAATCTCTCCATTCCAGATCTCTGGCCCCATTTGGCACCATATCTCAGCTCCTGGTGACAGTGTGGGTCCCATGTGTTGGAACAGGTGGGACTGACCTGACTGAACTAATGTTGACAATGTTCTTTGGTCACGATGCTCAGAATTCACCCAGCAGGTACATCAGTAACGAGCGCACGTGGGCCTGCTTCTCGCCTGGACACCAGTGGCTGCCCAGCTCAGGCTGGTCTCTCTGCTAAGAAGCAGCGACGTCACTGTATCATGGCGTTGAACACATGCTAGATGCATCCCCACGTAACACCCACGTACTCAGAAGCACCCAACCAAAATTGTTCTAGATTTTCAACCAATTCCAGCCTATCCTTCAGAAACTAATCTTGATAGTTACTAGTAACTCTTCCTGGTGACAATTTCTGCTTGCCTAGACTCAAAACTGGCTAAACCTGAATCGTTTTTAAAAAAGATTGATTCCTACTTAAAAATATCTCACTTGCTAGAAAATAACTAATAAAAATTAAGTAAGCTTTTGAGAACAAGGTACGGCCCACGAGTAGGTGGAGGGAGTAGTGGAAGCAGGTAGAAGAAGGAGCTCAAAGTCACTCCCTGAGAAGGAGCCCTGCCCTCTGCACAGGGATGTGAACGATTGATCAGGAGTGAGCTGACCAGACTGTCTTTTTTTTTTTTAATTCAAGAAAATATGAGAGTACAAACAATTTGGTTGCATTTTATATCTTTGCCTCTCCCTAGCAAGGGTTAGAGGTATGCCCTTCCCCTCCACAATGCTCACCACATCCCTCAGATGTGGGTCTACCCCCACAACCCCCGAATCCCTGGTGAACACCACCACCCTTTGAGCACCATGGTGTTAATCAATCATTACCAATTTGATGACGAATACATGTGGAGCCCATTCTTCCGATCTTGTGTCACCTCACGAGTATGTGGAGAGACAGGAACACTTTTACACTGCTGGTGGGACTGCAAATTAGTGCAACCTTTGTGGAAAAGAATGTGGAGATACCTCAAAGAGCTAAAAATAGAAATACCATTTGATCCAGCAATAGCATTATTAGGCATCTACCCAAAAGAGCATAAGACATTCTATAATAAAGACATCCGCACCCGAATGTTTATTGCAACACAATTCACTATAGCAAGGACATGGAAACAACCCAAGTGCCCATCAATTCATGAGTGGATTATTAAAATTTGGTATATGTTTACAAGGGAATATTACTCAATTCTAAGAAATGACAGTGAGCTAGCACTGCTCATATTATCCTGGATTGAGCTAAGCCCATCGACCAGTCTGTCTTGACCACCCAAGCACCCTTCTCCCGGGAGAAAGTGGCAGCTGTTCCGAAAGCCAGCTCGGGGCGCGGGCCCATTGGCAAACGTTCTCCTTTCTCTTTCGGTTTCTGTGCTTTCTGCAGCAGCAGATCACAGGCTGGCTTCCTTGGAAGCGCTGGAGGGCTGCTTGGACTTTTTTGACTTTTGTCTGGCGGCTTTCCACCTTATCTTGCTCACTGGCTGCAGTTTTCAAAACCTTAGGCATATTCTGTTCTGTTTCAGCTGAAATATTTAGTCTGGTGTCTCTGAGAATAATTGGCCCTGTATGTCTTCTCCAATGCATGCTGATATCTTTGGCAGAGCAGAACTCGACCATCCAATAGCTACAGATGATAACCAGACTGGTGGACTACTTCCTGCATTAAGATTATAAGCAACATTTTTTTTTTACTATTTTTTAATGCACTTTTGGATGTAGGTCTTCTTCCAAATTCTGGAGGTAACTAATCTGCTTTGGATCACCTCCAGTGCCTAGTCCTTGGAGTCATTCTTGCATTTGATTAGTAAATTATGAAAAATTTTAGGAAATCATGTTGCTCTACTTAAGAAAACAGGCATATAACATGGACCCACGGAATGACTAGAGAAAGTCCACCTCTCACTGAGGACTTTCCCATAGCTTCATATTCCTGCTCTCAGCTGCAGCAGAGAAAGAGAGAAACTCAAGCCTGGTCTTGGTCCTGTATGTATTAGCTAAATAGCATGTTGGTGTATAAGATAACTTTAACTGGCCGGGCCAGTGTGTATTTTTATGTGTTTCCCTGCAGTGATGCTATGGGTATTTGCTGATTTACTGAGGACAGAAGCAGGCAGGGGACAGGGGAGAGGATGGCGGCTGGTCGGACTTTGGTTACTCTTTCTACAAGCTCAGCTTCCCAGTGGCTTCATCAGAGCGGGAATTTGTGTGGGTTCAACCTGCTGTTGGAGGTGCTGCCTCTGCGTCCCCAGAAGCTGGGGCTGTAGCTCTGTCTTCCATCTCAAACATTTATGGAGTGTGTTTGGTATAGGAGCCTCCAGACAGAGATGAGAAAAAGGAGACCTTCCTCTCCCTCAGATTGTGATGGTGACTCTTCCCCGCAGGGACCTTAAAATGCTTACCAAATTTGATGGATCACTTGCCTTGCACGGAGCAGTATGTATCTGTGAGTGACTTTTTAAAATTAGCATGATCACAGTATTTATTGTTACAGCTTTTGTCTCTGACAAAAGTATTGGGGGCCTAAATGTGTTTGCTTTGCTTTAACAAGTACCTAGGGTAATAATTTTTGTAGGACTATTCTTAAAGATGGCATGTGCTTAATTTAAAAGTGATAACTATTATGTATGTATCTTCTATTTGCATTCTAATTTCTTTAACATCTTTTGAAATACAGCTCTTGCATATATATGTATATATGTGTATATATATATTTACATATATCTATCAGTGTGATAAGACTATTCACCAAATAAAAATCTTTTTCTGGGAATTATGGGCTCTTATTTATGAAATTCCAGGAAACACATTTATGCATTATTCCAGCTAATGAAGCCAATTAGGTAACAAAAGGTTAAAGAATGAAAAAGCTGCTAAATCAACTCTTCAGATTAATGCTCTGCAGTAGGACGCTTCCCGAGGGCCACATCAAAGCATAAGGAGATTCGGGCGGATGAAAGATATATTTGCATATGATTTGTATGTGATTTGTATGTCATTAGCATATGTGTTCTTGGCTCCAAAGTCTTGGGCAATTTTCAACTTAAAATTTTCCCTTAAGATTGTCATCTCCTCTTTTCTATGCAGGCTCATCAAGTCATCGGTGCAACAGCCCTGTATGAATATTATATAGTGAGAAAAGACAGAAGCCAGCTAAGAAGGTAATGGAGACAGGGAGGGTCACCCAGAAATCTTTGCAGGTCCATCAAATACTGGAGCTTAGAGAACGTCTTCTCAGACTAAGGGTGTTAACCTGGTTACCAAGTCACTTATACCTATTGTACAAGATTAAGATTTTAAATTCAAAAGTCCCAAATGCAGGGATGGTCCCAGGAAATGTGGAAACTCAGTATGTGCTGTCCCAGGACACCCTCTCTGCTCTCCTTTCCACAGCCATTCTGCCATCGGTCACTCTTGCCCCACTTTGGTCCGAGGCCCACAGCCCACGTCCTATCCCCCACACAACTCCTCCCACAAACCAGAGCCTGCTTTCAGGAGGGGTCAGATATCATTCATTTGCACTTTAGTATAAATTTGCTTATAGTTCATTCATTCACTGATACCTATTGAGCATATGCTTTTTATTTATTCTTTCACTGAAACGTGTTTTCTGACTACTTAAAAAATATTTCTGAGAAGAAGACATACAAATGGCAAGGTATATGAAAAAATGCACAATGTCATCAATCATAAGGAAAATGCAAATAAAAACCACAATGAGATATCACTTCATACCTGTCAAATTGGCTATTATCATAAATGAAACAAAACAAGACAAAACCAAAGCTGAAAGGCAAGTGTCAGCAGGATGTGCAGACACTGGGACCTCACACGCAGTCGCTGGGAATGCAAAATGGAGCAGCTATGAGGGAAAACAGTATGGAGGTTCCTCAAAAAGTTAAAAACAGAACTGCCTTATGATCTAGCATCCGCTCCAGGGTATTATTTATCCAAAATAATTGAAATCAGGATGTTAAAGAGAATTGGCACTCTGATGTTCATTGCAGCACTATGCACAATAGCCAAGATGTGGAAACAACCTAATAATCTGTCCACTGGCAGATGAATGGAGAAAGAAAGTGCAGCCTGCACATACAGTGGGATGCTATTCAGTCTTAATAAAGGAAGAAATGGTGGGATGTGCAATAACATGGATGCAATTTGAGGACATTTTGCTAAGTGACATAAGCCTGTCATAGAAAGACAGATACTGCGTGATTTCACTTATATGAGGTACCTAGAATAGACAGACTTGTGGAAGGAATCAAAGAGTGGGGCGACTGCCATGGGCTGAGGAGGGGGTAGCTGGGGGACACTGATCAGTAGGCATAAAGTTTCAGTTATGAAAAATGAATAAGCTCCAGAGATCTGCTGTCCAACATTGTGCCCACAGTTAACAACACTTTATTGTCAGGAGGGTAGAACTTATGCTAAGTGTTCTTACCAAGATAAAATAAAATTTAAGAAAAAGAAAAGGATTCCAATAGCTGCACTGAAGACACAAAGACCAGATCTCAAGCTGTGACTTTGAAGTACCCGCAGTGTCCTGGGGAAGAGGGACAGTGTGATGACAGCATAGCATGTGCATGGGGGATGCTGTGAATGGGATTACGTTGTCTCCAAATCCATATGGTCAAGTCCCAACCCTCTAGCTGGAAAGTGGCCTTATTTGGAGGGGGATATTTATAGAGGTAATCAAGTTTAAATGAGGTCATCAGAGTGGGCCCTAATCCAGTATGACTCGTGACTCTATAAAAAGGGGAAATCCAAACACAGAGATAAACATAGAGGAAGATAATCCCAGGCCCCGGGAGACGATGACTGTCTAGAGGCCCAGGAGAGAGGCCTGGAGCAGAGCCTGCCCTCGGAGTCCTCAGAAGGAACCCATCCTGCTGACACCATGGTCTCAGACATCTGGCCTCCAGGTCTATGAGAAAGTAAATTTCTGTTGTTTAAGCCATCCAGTTTGTGATGCTTTGTTACAGAAACCATAGGAAATGAATACATGGAGTGAACAGGGTTCCAGAGAAACTTAGAGACAGCACCAGGTAACTCTGGCTTGGGAATGAAAGAATGCGTCCCCCAGAAAGTCTGGGGAGCAGATGCCAAGTCCAGAATGTCTTTCCTTCCTGTGTCACATACTCACACCTCCCAGACACAACGTCCGATTTGACCAGCAGTTACGGCTGTGCTGTCTAATGGGAAGCAGAGGTCAGAGCAGGTACACGGCCCTTCTGAAGCCCTGCCACCGCACTCCTACCGAACGCCTCGCCTGTCTTTCCAGCAAAGCCTGTCTCTGCACGCACAGGCCTGGTGCTTGCAGCCCTGCTACCTGTGCCCCTGGTGGCCTCCTGCTAGCACCTCTCAGCAGGCACCCAGCAATCTGAAGCAGGCTGTTTCCCTACCACCTGTTCAGTTTTCATTCTCCTGGAAGCTGATGCTGAGACAATGATCCAATTGCAAAGAGTTATTCAAGAGATGCCCTGATTCTCACAGGAATGGGGGAAGTGGCGTGGGGAAGGGAAGGGAGACTCGAGGAGTCCTGATTTCAGGTTCAGATGTTTGACTCCTGCAACGCAGTGACGTAATCAACCAACTCCAGCAACAGTAGCTGCAGTTACAGTATAAACATCAGTTCCCCCAAAATCTGCAATTGGAATTCACTCTAGCAATATCACCTTAAGTCCCCAGTGTTAGCAATAGGTGTCTCCCGGTTCTCTTGATCAGGGTGAGCAGTGCTCTTACCTAGGAAGGGTATCAGTATACTATATTGCAATGCAGAGAAACTGAGAACACGGACAGTAATTACCTCCCATTCAACAGTGATTACGTTTCTTCCATGAGCCAGGTGAAACTCATGACTACTAGTGCTAGCAAAATGCATAAGACACGGTGCCTGTCTCTAAAAATCCCATGCTCTATAGAGAAAACTACTTTTCTTCCATAAAATTTGAAGTCATTCCAAGATATTTTATGAAGGAGAGGAGCTAACTTTCAATAATTTAGCCAACTTGGGTACTATTAAAATATTTTATTTCCTCACTCTTCTGTCACCTTATGTCTTTCCACATTCTTTTGTCAACTTATGTCTTTTGGGAGGATATAAATGAGCACGGAAAGGAGATTGCAATCCAGCAGATTTTAGTTACTTGGCACATGGGGTAGGGTAGAGGGAAATACCGGAAAGTTAAAGAATTACATATAAATGTTTGTTTTCTATGCTGGGACTGAGCTATTTCATAATTTTCATTTTGACTAGATGTTTAGTATATTTGATTTCCCCTTAAGAGTTTGTAATGTTTGCTGGTTTTATTTCTCTAATTTTTATTTCTTAGATCAATTTCAAGGGGAATAGTTCTATAAAAGATACTGTACAAATAAATTTAAATCACACTGTGTAATCTATTCTATAATGTATGATCTGTCCTCTGATAGCAATTAGTAATCTTTGTGGATTTCACCATTTCTGTTTTGTGGAAATTCCAAGCCTCTTTTTGGCCCTATTAGAAAAGGTATCTTATTTCACAATGGCAAATGCAAGTATAAGAAAGGCTGTGGAGAAGAAACATCTTCATTCCAAAAAGCAGCACACCAGAAGGAGAAATTGGGTGCAATCAAGTGGCCAAGAGCCGCCTCCTCTGAGTCTTGGCTTATTCAGGGCCAGCTCTGCCCCTGGGGACATCCAAGGTCCTGGCTCAACTGAGCCCTGCAAACTACCAGGCGTGCAGGAAGTAAGCCTCTCCCTGGAACGTCCAGTAGACACTGAGCTAACCTCGTCTCACCGCACACATAATCCCCAAAGCCACCTCCTGTCATCACTACTTGCCTCTGACTCCAGAGCTGCGGCTGGCGTGAGCGCTTCCCTGTTTCCAGGCGGTGTCCGTCATCTGAGTCCACATCTCCCCCAGTGCGCCCGTTCACTCGGGCTCGGAACTGCCGATCACGCTTCTCAGAGGCGCTGTCTCCCCTGCTGCCCGGGGACACCGTGTGCTACCTCAATTTTAACACATTCTGCTAGTGTTGAAGGAGCCATTAATTTTATTTTTATATGCCTGTAAATCTCTTTTAGATATGTGTTCCATGGTCACTTGATGTTCATAATTAGCATGTTTATGAGCTGAAGCAATCGGAAGCCCGCACTTCGGTGTACCTGAGAGCCAGTGCTGCTCGGGAGCTGACCTGAGTGTGAAGGCGGCGATGATTTTCCGAGAACATCGTATCGTAACATTTGCTCTGACGGCCACAGTGTGGCTGCAGTCATTCGAAAACAGATTCTAAACCAAAGCAATTATTCAAAAGGCATGGGTGCAGATGGCTTTATGATTTAGAAGTGAGATCTTTAAAATACCCTAGAAGGAATAGAATTTGCATTCTTGATGTGGGTCTGGAATATCAGAGGCGGCGCCTGCAGCACCTGCGATACAAACTGGAAAAGTCCACACTTGCTTCCTTGCCTATGTGCACACAGTGAGTCAAAGCACAAGTTTCTCTATAATGTGAGATGCTTTGGGTTTTCCTTATCACCTAACCCATACTGAAAACTAAACACCTCAGTCCGGCAGTATTGTTATTGCTAACTTAGGGAATTAGGGAATTGCTAAATTAGGGCACTGGCATTGCTTCCTGTAGTGTTCTGATGGGAAATTTGAGAGTCATGTTCATCAGTTTCTTCTAGTGTTCCCTCAAACAGCCTAAGCTGGGGCTTGTAGTTCATGGTATACTTGCATAAACACAAGAAGAAGGTGCTGTAGGTTATACCCCAATGCAAGAAAGAGAACTAAGCATATTAAACTTACTTCAATAAAATAAGAGAAAGGCAAATATGAGTTTCAAAGTCTCCACCATGGTGCTCCTTTACATGTGAGTTCCGCACTTATATTTAAAATATAAGTCAATTTTATAAGAGATTATTTGCCTACATTTCAGCAATATGTCTGCTACATAAAGAACGTGACACATGGGTGGATAAGAGAAATATAATTGCGTGTGGCACTGCTTTGTTGGTCTGTCAGGCAGTCAGTGCCAAGGAAAGAAAAATAATCTGTATTAAGAACTAGATTTTGATGGGGAGAGGCAATTGTTGCTTTATATGTGTGGCTCTCTAGCTCACGAAGGTAGTGAAAACAAAGTGGAGAAAAAACAATGGAAGGGAGACCAAGTCTCCAAGACTAAACCCTTGAACCAGCATCGCTCCCGATAAGGTTTCTCAGGAGACTGCGACACACACCGAGCTCTGGGCAGAGCCTGCGCCAGGAGCCTGCCCCGCCAGTGGGATGAGACGCTGGCCCGAGCGAGTCCCGCCATCGCTGTGCCAGCTGTGACACCCCTGCCTCTCAGAATCACGTCAAACGAGCTGATGCCTTCTGAGTTTATCGTCTTGATTTACTAACGCCATGCCAACATCACATCACCAGGGAGAAGATGGACTCTTGCTTACTTTCCATTGAGAGCAATACTCTCTGCTTTGTGTTTTAAGTGAAAAGAACGCACATTTAATGAGTAGATGTACCATCTAGCTCTTCAAGTATATGTTTCTTTGAGTAATTTTATCCTAGCCTGCCACATTCAGATGAACCGAGATCACAGACACATTATTTTCACAATGTGCCAGAGTTTTTGTGTGACATGATGTGGTGAACAAGGATGAGATGAACTGGTCTGAGTTTGTTTCCTGCTTTCAGGTTGATCTAGGAAAGGAGGAAACCGAAACTCTTCCCCCAGCTTTTGGCATAGGGGTTGGTATAGCGGGTGCTTAACCAATGTGTTCAGTTAATTAACTGGCATAATTGACGTGAAATTCAGTTTATCAAACTCTTGAGGCAGACTGTAGCCTGTGTCTTCCAGCCTCCAGGGTGCCGGGCTCCTGGTGGAAGACCCATGCCGAGGAGCCTCTGCAGAGACGTGTCTGAGGAGCCCCCTTTGGAGCACTGAGTGGGAACGTGTTTGCTCTTTCCACGGGGTTTTGGATACTGGATTTGTGCACCTGAGAATGTGACACTCCAGGTTACATGCCCCGGATGCACAGGTGTCACAGCCCCTTCCCTTCAGTGCTCAGGTTTTTCTGCCTGGTGCCTGCAGGCGCTCCCCTCACCTCACACATCCCACCCCAGCCTGGCGATCTTGCCTCCAGAGCAGTGGGCCCCAACCTTTTTGGCACCAGGGATTGGTTTCATGGAAGACAATTTTTTCATGGACTGGGGCTGGGGGGATGGTTTGGGACGATTCAAGTGCATCATATGTATTGTGCAGTCAAACCTCTTTGCTAATGAAATCTGTATTTGCAGCCGCTCCCCAGCGCTAGCATCACCGCCTCAGCTCCACCTCAGATCATCAGGAATTAGATTCTCATAAGGAGCCGCAACCTAGATCCCTCACGTGTGCAGTGTACAGTCGGGTTCAAGCTCCTGTGAGAATCTAATGCTGCTGCTGATCTGACAGGAGGCGGAGCTCAGGCGGTGATGCGAGCTACGGGAAGCAGCTGTAAATGCAGATGGAACTTTGCTCACTCGCCGTTCACCAACTGTTGTGCAGCCTGGTTCCACAGACCAGTACCGGTCTGCAGCCCGGGGCTTGGGAACCATATCTCCAGAGAGCACTGGACTAAAACCTAAAAGGTGCAGCTACTGTAGGGCAAGGTGCTAGCCTTCCTGTTAAACCTGCATTTTAATAAAATTTAACTCAAAGCAATACATCTCTGGGGACAAGTCTTAGGTGAATGAAGCAGACATTTTTTAGGCAAAGGGACGGTCTTAGAATCTTTAACCCCCATTCCATAGTCAGGTGTCCATTGGTCCTAACTGGAAGCCTAACCTGTCCAGTGGGAAACTCAGACATACTTTAACCAAGATATGAATGAACAATTTACTCATTTTAATTCCAAAGTGTTTCAATAACACTAGGGCATTATCTTAAAGGATTTGATAAAGCTAACTAGATAACATACTTTGTGTACTAATCCTAAATTAATTAGGATTTGGGCCACTCAGTGACTCTCTGGTGGCCTGGAAGGCTGTCTTACCACCAGGAAATAGGAAGAACAGACTACAGACTTGGTGCTTAAAAGAGGAAGGTTAACTCAAACCTGTTATCGTCTTACTTTTATATTTGTATCTAGGAAACAAATTCACTGACTGTCCATTCAGTTCATTCATTTTAGAAGTTAGTTTGTACTGACGTTTAATAACCAGAATTTAGCAATCTCAGGTGTATACACTGCATCCTCCCAAAAGTGCAAGTGCAGAGTGAGTACCATGTCACTTACCACATCGCCATGTTTGAAAGGAAACCCATGGGTCATCCCAGGAATTAAAGGCTGGTTGGTCTCACTTAGGTACCATGAAAATTTACTGAGGATTAATCAACGACTGTGAAGCTCAACATTTGCAAGAGCATGCATACTCTGATAGTGTAAATGAGCCCATCTTCTAAGAAGGAAAACAACTACTACTTTGAGTTCAGAAAGAGTTCTCTCTATGAATGTAAACAGCAATATTCCTTTTCAAGTTGCCATGATCAAACTTGTTGCTATTAATTTCTCTCACTTATAACTTTTTCTACTCTCCAGATCACCTAAGCACGATGTTTGGAAATATTTCCCATGATGGCAGTGACGTGACAACCTGGCACTGTCTGCTGACCTGGTGCCCAGAGCTGAATTGGGAGCAGGCTCATACTCCACCACATCCTCGGATCTACCCAGGCCTCACTGCTGCTCACATACTTCCTACAAAGAGCAAGAATTGTTTTACTGCACTTGGGGTCAACAATTCCAGTTAGGGATATTCCCCGTGCTGCCCGTGCTGTGTGTTCTGCTCGCAGGATGAGGGAAGGAGGATTCTGGCTTAGGCATCGCACAGACACTGGGTTTCCCAAGTGGCCTCTTCCTGGCTCTAAAACCTTGAACAACTTACCTACCTTGCCACAGCTCAGATTTTTTTTCTGTGTTATTTGTTTAATGTGAATAATAATTTCTATTGAGAACAAAATATAATAGGAGGCGTTTATTGCACATGTCTGGGATGTGGCCTATTTCATATTATTGCTATTTCTGAAGTTTGAATCTCTAGAGAAGGTCTATACCTGGTAAAAGATATGAACCAGCCTGACCCTCTTGATCCTTTTTCTTGCTTTTCCTTTCAGGGATTAATGAGTAGGATACAGAATATAACCCTAAACCATCACAGTCAATGTGTTAAAACAGTTGTTATTCATCAAAACAACGGAAGAAAAGAAAACCACAGCGACTCAAGCAGGGTCTGCAGGACCCAGGCACCGCTGCAGGTTTGTCATGGTCAGTCCTCCCTGGTCCCACCGGCCACACCTCATGGTTCCTGTAGCTGTGGCATCCCCCCACGGTGTGCACAGTCAGGAGGGCACCCCACTTCATGGGCCCTGTGCAAATAGCGCTTCCATTTTTTTATTACGGTTATTTGACTTTTAAAAAGATCTATATTTTGGAATGTTTTCAAAACAATTCTATTATTTTGCCGACTCTGTTAGACCCCCAGTGACACACGATCTTCAGCTACGGGAGAGTAGTGTAAATACCCCTGTGCAGCCCGCAGAGAACGTCACTCCTCCTCTTCATTCTGGGTGAGACTCGCCAAGTCTTTTAAAACGACAGTCTTCACACAGCAGCGTGCGTTTCCATGAGTGGTTTCCTGGGCACAGGGGTACAGCTTGAGGATGCGCGACTTCCAGACACCTTTTTGCATAGGTGCTGTCTCCCCAAACCCCTGCGCCTGCGTACACAGATTTTCCTTTTCCAAGTCCAGTTCATGACAGACCTCCTTCCATGTTACAGAGGGAAGTTCTCCTCTCTCCCACCTGCGTTTTTCCCGGGACATAAACCCTTCCTTCTACCATGCGAGACAAAGCGATGATGGAAATAGATGTTTCGGCGCTGCTTTACGTCTTTCTCTATCTGACGCATTTTACTTCCTTTTAAGAAGGAAATGAAGCATAACCTTGGAAATGGGGTATTTTGTCCCATGGTGAGGTTTCTGGATTTTGATCTATGGTAGAGTGAAATGAGATGAGGGCAATGTTGGCGTAATGGCATGATGCCTTCTGTCCTTGTCTGTTCAGACTCTATAACAAAGTACCATAGACTGAGTAGCCTATGAACAGCAAAGTCACTTCTCACTGTTCTGGAGGCTGGAAGTCCAACATCCGGGTGCCAGAATGGCTGGGTTCTGGTGAGGGCTGTGGACTGCCAACTTCTCCTTGTATCCCCACGTGGCAGAGAGAGAGCTAGTGAGCTCTCTGGGGTCTCCTTTGCAAGAGGCTAATACCATCCATGAGGTCTCCACCCTCATGACCTAATCACCTGTCAACTGCCCCACCTCCTAATGCCATCTCAGCAGGTTCAGATTTCAACATGAAGCTGGGGGGTGGGGGACAAAAACATTCAGTCCATTGCACCCTTCCTTCCTCCAAATCTTTGTCTAAGAATGACTATCACCTGTGGGAAACTGCCAAGCGAACACAAGAAAAAAAGTAAAAGAAAGAATTTGATGGTGTCTTATCCCATCAGGGCAAAAAACCACCACAAGGCTGGATAATGCAACTTATGATAAAAATAGCCAAAACTTGTTTAAAACCAAACTTGCTCAAATACTTCCCGCTACTAAACCAAAACACCAATCTGCTAGCAAACACACCTTGTATATTCTTCCGATTCTTGGTAATGAGCAAGAGTTTAGTGAATAACTTCTTTTACCTGTGTCTGTAAATCCAAGGTTTTGATGAAAACAAATTAAAAACCTATGACAAGAAAATTGTATTTTATTAAAATATTCTGTTGTTAAAGGTGCATTGAAATTAACAACATTTCTCTTTTCCTACAATTTTCTGGTATTTTGAGTTCAAAAAAAAAAAATAGGTGCCTGTAAGCAAAAGAGTCACAAGTATAATAATAGTCATTTGCTAATTCTTAGCAATGCGTTTCCAGTATAATACTCATAAATTGCAAAGCATATGACCCTAATGACTAAGTAAGGAATCACTTTGCAGGTCAGGACACCTCAGATTTTTTGCTATCAACTAAATTGAAGAAAATCTTGATTGATTTGGGATCTGATAGGTAATTTAAATAATTTTGATGATGTATCACAATGTGACTTTTTGGTTTACGACTTGAAAAAGGTATAAATAATTGAATAGGATTTTTATAATAAAATCGTTTCTAATTCCAAGTATTAATTTTTTTGAATAAGATATCTCAGTTCTTCAATCTATGAAAATATAAATTAGGAATTGAATTAATGCCAAACCCTGTCTCATTCTATTAATAAATAATATTCATCTGTGGTTACATAAACTACTTGACAAAAAACCCAAAAGACACATTTCCAATAAAATTTTACTTTTCATGTTTAATAATGAAATATAAAATTTATAACATAGTATGTTATTTTCATCAATTTCTGCAGTTAATAGTTGTAGTGAGCTCAATTTAGAATAAAAATATAGAGCACTATGGTCATTGGACATGTGATAGGATATATACGGTTTTTAAAAAAATTTTATATACAATTCTTAAAAAGAAGTATATGGGCTGATCAATAAAATGTATGAGAAAAATTTTTGTGGGAAAGCAGAACTGAAATAAAGAACAGAGAATAGTGGAATATATTCTATTATTAAAGAACTTGTTCACGTGCTTTTTAAATAGATTATGGTGATGGCCTAGCTTGATGGCTAATCCTAGCACTCTGGGAGGCCGAGGCGGGTGGATCAAGGTAGGAGTTCGAAACCAGCCTGAGCAAGAGTGAGACCCTGTCTCTACTAAAAATAGAAAGAAATTAATTGGCCAACTGAAAATATATAGAAAAAATTAGCCGGGCATGGTGGCGCATGCCTGTAATCCCAGCTACTCCGGAGGCTGAGGCAGGAGGATTGCTTGAGCCCAGGAGTTTGAGGCCGCTGTGATCTAGGCTGACGCCATGGCACTCTAGCCCAGGCAACAGAGTGAGACTCTGTTTCAAAAAAAAAAAAAATAGATGATGGTGAGTATCATATTACTGGATTATTTAGATCCTGCTGGGTTTATTTTTTCAAATGATGTAACACTTTTATTGTAAAATGTTAATATTCCTAATATATCAGAAATTATAATTTTTTCTAACAAAACATTTGAATATTTATCTAATATCTTAAAACAGAGTAGATAATACAGGTTTTTTCAAACCTCTTTTCTGATTAGCAAAACATTTTAAGGCCACTGCTTTGGAAGATTATATGGTAAAAGATAAAATACTCTCTGGGTCATACTTTACGTTTTTCACTTATGTCTGATACATCACATGTCACCTATATCATTGTAGGAGCAGAGCCAGAGAACATTCATTTTCTTTTAAAGAAATTCCTTGAGACAGTGACCTTCATCTCTTCTTATTGAGATAGGGCCCTGGCCTTGGGTCTGAGGATCATTTGCCCAGTCTGGGACCCACCATGTGGGGGCTGTCACCACCTTCCTCCTCCCCGTCACCAGGAATGAGTCTGCACGTGACCGTCTGGAATCCTCTGTGAGTGCGATTAAAGTTCTCTTCAGGAAGGTAAGTCTCTCCCAGCCACGGAACCACAGCTCAGTGGACAAGCCCCAGTGCTGGCCTCAGGAAGAACAATTTTATCTACAGTGTGAAGGACGATGTCTTTAAATTGTTTTAGTAATGTTTCCCCTGAAGTAATTTATTCCTTTTATTAGTAATTTCTTGCCATTTAATCCATAAGAAAATAATGTTTTGAGATGAAATAGCCACCTTACATAAGCAAACATGATATTCAGGGAGAGAACAAACATACACAGACAAATTATTTGGAAGTTTATTTGAAATAAAACAATCTTTAATGTTTTATGAGGAGAAATTTTAATAGATGTAAATGCCAAGTACAAGAAGAAATTCCAGTACAAAACCGATAAATAAAGTATAAAATGAGAAAGGATTTACCTTTGCTTATTAGGCTGAAGAGGCTGCTGTTGTCTGTAGAGATTTTGCAACAAGGCCTGAGCCCTTTAGTGTTACGATAAAAATGCTATAAATTACCTATTTGA
Source organism: Cheirogaleus medius (assembly GCA_008086735.1). Lineage (NCBI taxonomy): Eukaryota > Metazoa > Chordata > Mammalia > Primates > Cheirogaleidae > Cheirogaleus > Cheirogaleus medius. The sequence continues at coordinate 4,719,558 of VBSM01000605.1, read as the reverse complement.
AAACATCAGTAATTATGGCTTTTTTGTTTTTTGTTTTTGCAATCCATGTTGTCAGTTTAAGTAACGCTGTTAGGACAGAAAGACGTTGTAAAACTCGCGTTTACAGGATAGTGTTTCAGAACAGAGGCCGAGCGGTCAGATAAACTACTGCCCCCATTTATGAACTTACATGCTCTGGGCCAGGCAAGTTCTGAGCTCTAGTTATGTATAAAAGAAAACAAAAATTTCCACTGGCATGCTTCTGGTACAGGTGCATGAAGTTATGTAACAATATTGTATGATGTTAAGTGCTGAAAAGAAAGATTAAAAAGAAAAAGAACCGAGAATGACAGAGGCGCTCCTGGGAGGTGTTGGCCAGGAAGCCCTCCCTGATGAGAAGAGAGACAGACCCGAGACAGACACCGCGGGGTCACCTTTCAGTCGGTTCTAATAACTCAAACGGAAACAGAAGAAGACTAAGGCTGTTGGAATCAGAAGCCAAATGTTTTTGAAGGGATATCGATATGCAGTTTACTTCAAGTCCAAGGGTCATTCAAGATAGAGTCTGACTCCAAGTTAAGAAATTAATTTAAAATATACATATATGGGTACATAGATCAACAGATGTGTGATAAGACAGGTATAGCAAAATGTTAATGGTAGAACATTAACACCCCTCCCACTATATCTAGGAATTGGGTACACAGCTGTTCACTATAAAATCCATCCAACTTTTCTGTTTGTTTGAAAGTGTTCATTATAAAATGCTCTAAGAAAATATTTAAATGATATTTTAGAAAGATTTATTCTTCTCAAGCTTAGAAACACACTTCAGGTTGATCAATGATTAATCATCATTAAAATAATTACTAAGGTTTATCAAATTTGCTTTACTATTTACTTATTTAAATCTTGTCCCATAGAGTTGTGATCTTTTATGACAATTTGATAATATCATTTGCATTCAGCTCTATTTTTATCTTAAAACAGAATATTAAGGAAAAAGGTATGCTAATGTCTCTCTCCCATAAACACATGTGTGGGTGATACAGAGTTTAGACTATGAAACTACCCATTATCTGTGCAATACATAGAAATATATTCTAATTTCACAGAAAGCACCTATAAAACAAACAACACAAAGTTTTCAGTATTAAATGCTGACACTTATCTGTAAGTTGGTGACAGAAATGCTAAAAGCCCAATTCTTGGATATCCAGTCACTTAACAGATTAGTAATAAGTGGCAGCCAAAGTCAGCAGTGCAGGCTGGCGCCCTTTCATGTGACAGGGCACCGCTTAAAAGTCCCCAAAATACAGATTATTTCTATAGCAAAATAATCTTCCTCCTATGAAAAGAGATTGAAAATCTAAGGTTACACATATTCTAGACTATTCAGAAGATCAAAAATGAGAAACTGAATAGGGACTTTCTGGCATCAGAGTAAGGTAATGTGGCTCTTTTAGAAAAATATGACTATTACAATATAAAGCTGGTTTGTATGAGAAATTTCTCTCAAATTTCATTTCCAATTCTCTTAAATACAACCTAAGAGAGAAACAAACAAAATATTTCAGAAGGAATGGGGTGCAGGATTATCAGGCTCTGCCAGACCAGAGGTATACTTTCTAAAAATCAAAAGTTAAATCCAAACTGAATTAGAACAATTAGATCTTACAGAAAGAAATTTAGTAATATCATCTGCTCACCTACTTCCTTGTGTTCCTAATGGGGAAGAGCAGCTCCACCACCGAGAGCTGCTTTCTAAAGTGTCCAGGACCACTTTGGTCCCATCCCTCCAGCTACACCTATACTTATCCGATGGCCTCTGCTTCGGCAAAGGTTGTTGGAGGCACTTTCCGTGGTGGAATGTGGAGCTGGCAGGAAAAGGTGCTGAGTTTGGAAGGGCCATTGGAGTAACGCCTTCTGGAACTTGCACCACGTTAGCTCATTATTGCTCGCAAAGGTCTACTTTATATTGTCCAGAAATAAATTCTCCTCCCAGATTAAGATGACTGGGCACAGTAACAGGAAAGAACACCTCAATGAAGCAGATACAGAGTGGATGAATGACTGCTAAATGCCAGAGAGCAGGCTATAAGCAGTGCGAATATATCAATCGAAAATGTAAAGACTTTAAAATTAAGACAGAATGGTATAAAAATATCATATTCTAGTTAGTGAGCTTGTTTTTTTACAAGGATGTGAATTAGCAATTCTGAAACTAGTTTATTGTGTGTTCCAAAACTGAAAAAATAAGTAAATATATTTGAGTAATGACAGCCAGGACTTCATTGTCAGGGAAATAAGTCATAAATGAAGAAAGGAGGAATGCTAAAATGAACCCATCATGTTAATTGGAATCAAAGGCAACTTATATCACAGTCAAAAGCATAGTCTCCTCCATATATAAAAATAGCCAGAAAAATAGGGAGAAAAAGACCAACAACTAACTAGAAACATGGGCAAAGGATGCGAACAGACACTTCACAATATTTTTAAAAATGACCATTAAATAAATAAAAAGGTTTTCAACGTAGCTCATTGTAGGAGACATGTGAATTACATGTACGTTGCATTATATTCATAAGATTGGGAAGAGGCAGGTGCTCATATATTGCTGGTGGGAATGAAACACTGTACAACCTCTGCAGGAGGAAATTTGTTAATAACCAACAAAGTTACAGGTGCATACTTCTATTGATCTAGAAAGCCACCTTCCTACAGACACTTCCATCCAAACGTTGTATCACACATGTACAAGCTTATTCATTGCTGCATTGGTAAAAGCAGTGCTGCCCAACATTAGGGACTGTTGGGGCACACATGCTGGATGCTACACAGACTTAGGTAAGAATGAGGAGCATTTACGCATCCATCTGGAGAGGTATCCAGGCCACTAAATGTAAAAATGTTCCAAAGAGTGTGTATGATAAACTTTTATATCTAAGCAAGTAGGGGAATCATTCCAATATAGAAAATTAATACAGATAATTAAGTTATTATATATTTTCAATATTGGAACTCATATAATTAATATTATTATAAAATATATAAAATCTATATCAATTTATCAATGACAGATATAGACAGATATACAATAAGTCTTCATTATTTGCAGACTTCCTACTTGTGAATTCATCTACTTGCAAAAACATGTGTAATTGCAAAATCAATACTCTAGATATTCACAGATCTATGCAGAGAGGTAAAAAAAAAAATGTTAGTCCCAGTTGAAATTGAATATGGCCATGCTCTGTATTCTTGTTTTGGCTGATGTACTCTAAACAGGTACATGTGTTAATACATATTTTGGGGCTTTTTATTGGTGATTTGATTGTTTAAAATGGCCTCTAAGCACAGGGCTGAAGTGCTGTCTAGTGTTCCTAAACCCACAAAGTGCCATGCCTTGTTCAGGCATAAGTTACAGTGCTGAGCCTGTGACTTCAATGTTAAAGGGTCAATAATATGTATTATAATGTATCTTTAAACAGACATATACATAAAACAAAGTTATAGTTGGATTAGTTCACAAAAATGTTGTGATCAGAGGCTTGTAGTCACCTAAGCTTGTATTTCCCCTAGAAGCAATGGTTCAGTATTCAATAAATCATTGCTTGCAATGACTCTATAGGACATAAGTACCCCAAATAATGAGGATCGACTTGAACAAAGAGAGGCTGGAGGAATAAATAAGGAACTAATAAAAATGTCCTTTGAGTGATAAAAATGTAGTAACAATTAAAAACTAAAAAAACAAAATTTAAATTTAAAAAATCAATTCCAAACATTGTAAACAAACTGAAAAAAAAATGAAGCCAACTGAATATTAACATGGAGAGAAGATTTCTTTCAAATGAATTTAGAACATCCTACTTTCCACTCTACTCCTTGGTTAGGACACTCTAAGGTCAAAAGGAAATATGAGGAAATATTAAGCTCCAATTATTCGCTTTTATGGTTGGTAATAGTATTGGTATTGTTATTTGAAAAAGGTTTCTTCAGATCACACAGTAAATCAAATTTGTAACTATGAGAATGATGTGGTCAAAAATTTCAGTATCAGGGAAAAGAGACATATTTATAAAATTGAAAAATGTAAGTGTAAACATTACTATGCTCAAATTATATGGGAAATAGCAATATAAACTCTTTTTTCTCCTAAAACTACACGTTTCCTGGCATTTTCCACTGAAAGGGCCCAGAAATACAAGCACCCAGGTAACAGGGAGTGCCCTGGATGCCCGGATCTGGTTTTTAAGACATATTCCCTAGTAAAAGGGACCAAGGCCCACAGAGAACTGGCTGTTTGCAGGACAGGGGCCAGCAATCCAAGTGATTCTCCAAGGACTTGTTACACAAGAGAGCCAGAAAGCACAGCAAAAGGCCGGGCCGATGCTGAGGACTAGGAGCCAGGTTGAAGGGATGATCGCTGGCCAGATGTGGAACAATAGAGCACCAAGCATAACAGTGACTGCAGCTGATTGATAACCATTGACTTAGTAAATATAAGTGAAATCTTTGCAATAAGCGAGAGCAAGAGACCACACTTGCCATGATAGGATTTAGCTGTTACATACAGTGACCATAGGTCCCACTGCCCTGGCCTTCCTGTTTCTGTCTGTAATAATTAATAGTGCTCCTTTCATGTTTCTGAATATTTGAAAAAATATTATAAAAATTGGAAAAAACAATGAGAGACTTAAGAGATGAGACAACCAGATGTAAAATAAGCATTCTGACCAGGCTAAAAGAGCTGAAAAGTACATGGGGAGGGATGGTGTGAACAATTTGCATATGTGCTCAGTACCAGAAAATATTAAAAGTTATTAATTTTTAGGTATGAAAATGCTATTTTGGCAAATCAGGAAGATTCTCTAATTTTCAGATAGATCTTGAAGTATTTTACAGAGTAATGTCATGATGTTTGTAATTTACTTTAAATGATTTTATCACAAATGTGAAACAATACAGGTGTGAAAAGAAGAATATATATTTGCATTTCCCAAATTTGCATAAATAAATTCTGGATGCAGATACAAAAATGAATAATGATGGTTACCTAGGATGGTTTGTTTTATCTTGTCTTGTCTTATTTTATTTTATTTTGGTGAGGGGAGCAAGGAGATGGAAAGAGAATAGAAGGGAATTTTCAAAGGTATACCTTTATATACATTTACCTAAAATGTAGTGCTACTCAACAAAGTAAATGTTTTTGCTAATAGAAAACTAAGAAAACTTCCTCAGTCTTTAACAGATTAAGAGTCAGAAAAAAATAAATCTGTAGCACACCTAAATGATGTCATTGTTAGGGTAATTAAAATAATATTGCTCTAATTTTGTTCTCTAGAGAAAAATATATATTCTTTTTAGGGGTCCACAGAATATATACAAGAATTGAATATGCACCAGAGCACATATGAAAAAAACCTCACTGAATTTCAAAAGGCAGAAATTGTACAGGCCAAACAGTCTGACCACAGTGAAATAAAATTAAGCTGTGTTCAAAGACAGATTCGTATCTGTAAAAGCTTTTATTATTAAACAAGAAGAAATGAAAACAAATGAAAGCACTCACTCCAGGAAGTTAATATAAGGAAAACAAAGCAGGAGGAAGGAAGTAATTTTTAAGAAAGAAAATTGATGGCAAAAATAGAATAAAACCAGATTTGATATACACATCTAAGAGCTCATTCTTTGCAAAAAAAAAAAAACTAAT